>WOGR01007559.1:0-12328 GCA_015342045.1 Leptinotarsa lineolata | reverse complement strand
AATTATATTCTTTTCTTTGGTTTGATGAAAAATAATACTACTTTAACTTTTTGCTTTTTATTTCCATCAATTTGTTTACTCAACTTTTTTTTTCTAACGTTACTTCACAACAAAAATCGAATTAAATGAAAGTACACATTGGACTGAATCAGTAACAAATCGAAGAAATTAAATTCAAACAATTAGTGAATTTGATTAGTCGTGTTTTCAGCATTTTTTCAATGATTTTCGCTATATTAGATATTAGTGTTATCGGTCTGTAGCTGATCATGTCAGTTTTGTTTCCTTTTTTATATAAAGGTTTCGTTATTCCAATTTTGTATATTTGTGGAAAACATCCTGTCTTAAACCGGCGACTTTTAATTTTTCAGTTGCATTATCACGTCGTGTACCTCTCATTCATCTGAATCAAAAAGAATCATAAAATTTTCTAACTTATTTGTTCTCTCCTTATAATTGATGGGTTCGACAATTTTGCTTGCATAAGTTTGACCAAGATTTGTATGATATTTGTTGAATGCATTGCATTTTTCCAGTGTGTTTGTAAGTATACCATTGGTTAATTTAATATTCGGTATTTTAGTTTCTGATTTGGTTTTATTGCACATCTCATGTACACATTCCCAAAGTGCTTTAAAATCATTATGAGAATAATTAATTCCTTTTTGGGAATGGTTTTTCTTTTCCAACTTCAACAACTCCTCTGAGTTCTTTTTGAGTGAAGAATATTGCCCCTTTATTATTGTATCATCTGGATTATCATTCAAATTATATTTCTTATTCTTCACCTCAATTTTTTCGATAAGTTCAGGCGTTATCCATTTTTTCTTTCCAATGTCTTGGTTTCTTATTTTGATTGTACCGTGTCCTTCTCTATCGCTTTATTCAATTTGTTCATGAAAACGTTAGCTATTTCATTCGCATTTCTTAATAGACACATTTTATCCCAAGTTTCAAATTGAAGATCATTTCTCAGTTTTTCCTTTGTGGCAGTATGTATCCCTCTCCAGATTCACTGATACGGCAATTGTATAATGATCTGTAATGCTTGTTTCGAATATGTATTACTTAATTTCAAAGCTATATTTGGTTTTTATAAAAATATGATCTAGGTATGTATTACTATATGGTCTGGTGCATTGGTTGACATATGGAGTATAGTCTTCAGTATTTAGTTTGTTTTTGTACTCCTCAACAAAATCGCAGTCTGACAGAAGATTTATATTGATGTCTCCGATGATGAGATTTATATCTTTAGCATTTTTTGTTTGATATACCTTGAGACTTGTCATTAAATTGTTTGGGGCACGTGCTGGGAGACCTGTATATAGCAGTAAGAGAAATTTTTCGTTTTTCTATCTTTAGATTCACTTCCAGTACTTTAATTTCTTCAATGTTTTTTTACTAGACATTCATGATCTACATTTTCTTCAACATACACTAACACACCATCATTCTTATACAGGTTGCCTTCATTATAATATGCTGTATATCCAATTAAATTCACTATAGTGAGGTCATCTATTTTGTAGGTTTCAGACAATATGATCAGATCTGATTTTTGTTCAAACTGGTCCAAAAATATCAAAAGTTCATCAAAGTTTTCTGTTACACTACGTATATTCAAGTGAATACACGTTAATCCACCGAATTCTTTGAATTTTAGTTCAGTTGGGTCATGAAGGATTTTTGCCATAATTGGATAATTTTTGTAATCTCTGATATATGGGCCCATCTTGTATACGGATTTATTCATTTAAGATTATATATAATTTCAAGAAATGTGAGCATCGAATCTATAAATTAGTAACTTGATGTATATTATATTATTATGTCTAAATTTGAGAATCTTAGTATATGGGCTTGAACCATTTATCCAAAGCTACTCAGCATTGAAATTACAACTCGATATTAAGAAAGTTGTTTCAAAAATAACGTCACTTCAAAATGGCACTAGCTCACATCTTCGCAGACAGATCATGATGTGAAGCACATGAAAGGGTCATGGATGTTGAAATTAATGGAAAAACGTTATGGCGACATGTCAAATAGGGATAAGGTGTGAGAAAATGATTTCGAAATCCGTATTAGAAGCATATGTAAAGTTGTGAAGATGTTGATAAAAAATATGAAAATTTATTTATCCACCTTTGATATAACTTTACGTTTCAACAAAAATTAACACTTCCGGTAATAAAAAAATCATCGTATGCTGAAACTAATAATATATGTGTATTCCCTATAGTGAGAAGGTTTTGAATCTGTCAAAAACAGGTTACTTCCAGTTTTCACTTCCGGTCGTCCGATTCCGTATATTTTGTCACCAATGGATTAGTCTCGATGTCAACAGACATATTTGAATATTTTCAGAAGCCAAAAGGGCCTCATAACCTATTTTTATTATATTAGCTGCAACAGTCCGATGTTGGTACTCATTTCAAATGATTTCATTTGTGGATTACGAAAAATATAATATCACGCGCCTAATATGAAATAACAGAAAGAATTACAAATTCAAAGAAAAACGTTGAGAAAACTTAAAATTCAATGTTATCAGGTTATAAGCAACTATAAGCAACTATATATGTTCATCAATAACTTCATCAATATTTTCAACGAATATTTTCCAATCAAATATATACATTTTCGTAAAAACAAAAATTGTTACCCGATTTCCTAAATTAAGGAATGCAGAAGTAGGTTAGATACATTATTATGTCTATTCGAAACGAATGAAAATATCAAATACAAATAATTGAAAACAAAAACTGAGTATGATAAGTTGTTAATATCGTCAAAACAGGAAAATTATAAAAAGTTTATACAAATTCTTTCAACAAAACAAACTGTATGTGGAGTATTCGCAACAAAAATTTTGGAAGAGCAAAGAAGCAAAGCTGTGACTTACAAGGTGATCCAATCGATATATCGAATAAATTCAATAATTATTTCAGCAAAATATCTTCAAAATTAGTTAGGAGTTGTAACCCCCCAAAGTTTGAAAAGGCAAATTGAATATTTCAATATTTTGGGGTGCCAACACTAGTTGCTGATAGGCTGCTCAGTTTGATACGGGAGAGTGTGAGTGAGTTCAACCCAGGCTTGATTAATAGCTATTACTGATTACTTCACTATGAATCAAATAAACCAGGAGTTGACTTGACTAATTCTAGTAGTTGGGCGCCAGGTTGCAAGAGGCAGAACCAAAGAGAAAGATATATCTTGCACTTGGCTTGGATCGGAAGGCAAAATGAATATGGAAAACAATTGACAACTTTATTTCCTTTTGACAATATGGAAATAATATATAAAATATATAAAAGTATATTTACAATTTTGATTTGGTTCTTGTGGTGAAAGGAATATCTGGGTTGACTGGTCTGAAAGGTGGTCCTCAACAGGCTGTAGAGACTTGTAACCATTGAGTCAAGGTGGAATCAGAGCTCACGTAGGAATGCCTTGGTTCTCAAAGGCAGCAGAGACTTGTAACAATCCACTCTGACTCAAGATGGATTTAGAGCTTACGTGGGAATGCCTCTGGACTTTGGTTAGATATGGAACCTCCTTCACCCAGTACACGGTGTCTCGAGATCATGCAAAACAGTGAAACGAATCAGATACAATCCTTAGAATCTGAATACTCTATTCTGAATTTAAGGATGGAAATCATTTACATACAAGGTAATGAAGCTTCAAAATTATGTAAACTAAAGGAAATGATAGTTAATATTGTTTCAGCACTAAACTGAAAATTATTGAGAACAAATTGACAATTTATCTCAGAAAATATCAGACGGATAAATTAAATTAGATACCAATAGGTAACCATCTTTGATAGCTCATCAATATGCTTCAAAGGTACTGAGAAAAATATATATTTAATAATTTCAATCAAGAAAGGGTGGCAAATCTTTCAACAGAAAGAATGTCAGATGAGTACTAAATTAAGAGTGCATACACCCAGAAAGAATGATAACTGGTTGACCTTGTAATCAATGGCAGGATTGGGTATTATCAGATCAATCTCCAACAGAATTGATAAAAAATTGAATTTGATAAGTGCAGTACTTGGTTAACCAATCAAGCCAGAGAAACAAATTCTCTCAAGTTCACGTTTATTTCTCAAAGAGAAATTAATTTGACCACGAGAAGATCAGACAGAAAATAAATGCTTACCTAAGGAATTGTCCTGGAAAGATACTGCCTGAATGTCACCAAGTAATCACTGATCAACTTCAATTCTCCTGTTTTGTCCTTCCAAAACTCCTAGTAATAATGATTACCTCACTGCAGCAACAGGTGGCTCGAGAATGGTATTTCACAGAAATTACCAATTATCTGGTATCTGAGATTTTATTAAGCGTATATACTGTATTTTTTCCACTTCAACGATGAATGAGGTATGCAGAGCCGATACTTCACTAACTGTATTTAGGGCAAAACTTAATTTTGTGAAAAAATATCATTACGGTGATTTCATGGGCTTTAGAAAAAATTCTGTGATCTTACTTCATTTGGACGATGACTTGAGCTTATGATTGGAAACAAGAAATTGATAGGTTGACCTAAAAAAGCATAGGATACAAAATTTCTTCTCAGAACAATTCTAGCCGAAAATACCTCTAGGAATAGGTGATTTAGTACATTGAAAATATTCACGCCACTTTTAATTTCATCGATGACTGAATAAAGCCAGTATAAGACGAATTTAAAGATAATCTCCTGTCACATGTAACGTAATTATCACAAATTAGGTAAGTAAACGGATTTCTATTACTGAATAGAAAAATCCAGGAGAGACACAAGATATACTCAACCCAATCTCATCAAATTTACTATTAATCGTTATTCAGGAAATGGAACAAAAGGTCAACGTACCAGATATCAACCGTTCTAGCCAAGCACACGCAGGAAAAAGAGCGAGGCTTCAAATCATTTCTCGTCGAAACACGAAACGATTCGGTTGCGGACAGCGGCAGAAGTGACTATAATACCGGTTACGGAGTATAAAGATAGTTGAAATTGTGTAGATTGAACTATTGGTGTTATAGATAACATTATGAATATATGAATGTAACGAAATATTAGTTACAGAGTGATAATGGACATTTAACTTGTGGAACAGTATACAAACACCAACGTCAAATGATGTGGTTGCAATTTCTAATGAATTCAAGAACAAATATTCAAGTGGAGAAGATGAGATTCCAACTTGTTCAATAAGAAAATGCACAATGGTAATCAAAGATATTTTAACACAAATAATCAACAATTTCTTGAATTTAGGCGTTTTACCTTCGCAACTCAAGTTTACTCCCAAATTTCTTCAAATTGTTTGAAACGGCAATATGTAATAAAGTTATACAGTTTTCTCACGAGTGTAATATCTTCAGTGATAATCAACATGGCTACTTACAAAAAAATCAACACAAACGGCAATTTTCCAATAATCGCAGAACATGATTGGTCTGATGGAAAAAGGCATCTAGCTCTGAGTTTGTTTCACGACCTGTCAAAATCATACGACTGTCTGGATCATAATATCTTGTCAATCGAATTGAAGAAATATGAAATGAGAGGAAATGCTCTAAGATGGTCTCACTCATATTTAGCAAACAGGCAACAGAGAGTCAGTATCATTGAAGACTCGAAAAACTTCGAATCTGATTATAACAACATCTTCAGGTATACCACAAGGAAGTTTAGCGGGCCCACTGTTGTTCGTTATATTTATGAATGATTTATGCAAATCTGAATTAGTGGAGAATCAATTTATAACTATATATACTGATGATACAAGCCTTCTGGCAGGGGAAGGAACATATCCGGAGATGATGGTAAATTTATAACATTGTTTGGAAACGAATAAGTAAGTATTGAACGAGTTGAAAACTGAAGCGATACTATTTACAAGCTATCTAACAGCAGAGAGGAAAAACCAAATGATATATCATTTTTCAATAATTCTTTCCAGTTATCGCATGACACCAAGTTTTTGGGTGTTTACATTGATGAATAGCTGAACTGGTCACAACATATAGAGAAAATCTCTTCCAAGCTTGAAAAAGTGTATTATTGACTGAGAATAATCAGTAAACATCTAGAAAAGCAAGCAGCTTTATCTCTTTATTTTTCGAATTCTGAATCTGTCATGAAAAATTGAATTATTTTTTGAAGATCCAATAAGAATACAAATAGAATATTCGTTATACAAAAAAGAGTAATGGGAATAATCAATTACAAACATTTTAAGGACTCTTGTCGAACAGTTATCAAGAATAATAACATCATGACTGTATATGCTCTGTACATTTTTGGATGTTTGATGTATTTGTTCAAAAATAGGGAACTTTCCAATCTGAATACTACAGAACACGAATATAACACTAGGAGGCATGACCTCATTTATCTATATCATACGTTGAGTCCTACTGAAAAATCTCTCTATTATATGGCAATGAAATTTTCTAACCAGGTACCAGTACTTGTTAGAAATTCTGCTAGTAGCAATCAATTAAAAAAAAAACATCAAAAATATACTTCCAGATCTAGAACCCTATTGTAATGAGGATTTTTAAACATCAGTTCTGAAATATCATTGTGTGTGATGATTGTTGTGATTATTTTTCATACAAATGATTGTCGCATTTCCTAAAATAGACATTATTATCACTAATAGAAAATGGAAGTCCGAACTGATGAAATTCACCACGAAACATTGTCAATCACTTTCAATTTCGAGCTTAAAGTGAATCAGCAAAATGTCCACCTCCTGATAAAAAACACGACTGCAATTGATTTGTCAACGATTGTCTGACACGTTCAAAAATAGTCAGAGTAATCTTTATGACATTGTAATTGTCATTCATTCGATTCCTCAAGTCATTTACATCTAGTACAGGAGTTTCATAAACAAAAGCCTTCAGATGGCCCCATAAATATAAATCTAGTGGATTCATATCAGGACATCAAGCCAGACAATTTTGACCAGCAAACCAGGAATAGCAGAGCATGTTTGGACCTATCAACATAATATCGAGTAGTCCCAAGCTGAGACCATACACAAGGAGGAACACTGGTTTATGAGAAAATTCAAAGAAGCCGCATATATGCTGTCCAACAACGTATTTAGCCAAGCCAGTGTAGAGATACGCAACATATGGAAACCCATAATTGAGAAAAAAATGTCCAACTTCCGCTAAAAGGTCATCTCCCGCTAAACCAGTGAAGCGGAAAGAGGAGATGTGTGAGAGTACTCGAATGACCCATCAATAGTCATCTCTCGGGGAAATTACTCCAGTCATTACCCGAAGACGATTGTGGATACTAACAATCGAAACGTCGTGAAGTAACGTGGTTTGAAATCGCAAATTTTCAAATTTTTTTTCATTCCAATTTTTTTGTTCTAAATCTTCAATTTTTACTTGATTTTTATTCCACTGTAAAATCATTCCAGGGTTTTTCGCTCAATATATTTGTTATTTTCAGCTATTCTCTTATCTTCCAATTGTACTGGCTATTTCAAGGATTTGAAATCATCTCATACAATATTAGACAATGGAAGTCCGAACTCATGAAAGTCGATATTGGTATCGCACCACTTGAAGCCATCATATGTCAAATACTGAGACTTCGCCCACTCATACTGGTTTTTTACGTCGAAATACATGGGTTATGTGACAGAATTTGAAGGGTCGAAATTCTTCAAATATTTATTGTTTGCATGAGCTCTTCTCTTCGAAAAAACTTGGCTGAGTCCATCTCGAATCCCTCGTTCACGTAAGACCTGGTAGTGTAAAGTAGTGTTCAGGGTCCAGATTATCAGTCCTGAGATGACTAGCAGGAAATTGTTCTAATACGTCAGCGAAGAGAAAAATCTGTTTTCATATATAAATCCACATATTGACCCAAAGTCTGACAACTGAATTTTTTTCACACATCCTGGGCTGGTTGCAATAGTCTGCGGAGGCAGGGCTTATCTTCTAATTTGCTGTAGAATGCTTCAATAGGGCACAAGCAAGCTCCATCAAATTTATCGAAGGAATCGATATGATCATCAGGCATGACCCACTTCTTAGTAAATAATTCAACCAATTCTTCAGGTAACTCGGAAAACTAAACCTCAACATTGGGAAACTCTTCCAAGTATGATGCTTACACATCCAGAGATGAATTCATGAAGCGAAAAGAATCGATGAATCGAAACTGCACTGAAGTCTCATCCGCATGTTTCGTTAAGGAAACGTACTTTTCTGTTGTGATGCTGAGCAGGTCAATCATACCCCTTATTCTAGATGCAATATTTATGATGATGAAACTTGCCATCATAGCCACTCAAATTGTAAAAGACTACGGAAACTACATGGCTATCTTTGTAGTTTACATTACACCCTCGGTGCGCGGGGCCACGATGGTTACTACATGGTATGAGATGGTTACGGTCGCGTACTTTCATGTCTTGAGGAATGAAGCGCTCTTCGCAGATGTGGCAGTGTGTAGCTCTTCGGAACTCAACTTCTTGCTTTGCAGTCATATCGATGTCGTATGGACACCAAAACACTGCAGTCATATCTTCAGCTAGTAGACCCAACTTATCATCGATCCACTGCATACAATCCTCTCCACGATATGCCCTCCAGGATAAAGTGTCATCGTATAAGCACTTCCAGTAGTAACCCACAGCTGCTGGAATATGGTTTTTTAGGATCATCAGTGCGCTTCAAAACGGATTCCAAGTCAGCGTATACGACAAAAAGAGCCTTCTCTTCATTTTTATGTTTTATGAACTTGAGAATGTTTTTGCTCTCCTCAGACATCTCGATGACTGTTTCATTGATTCTCCGGTAATCCTCAGAATGTTTCTATAGTTTTCTTGGGCTCGAAAGTAGTGTAGAAAGTACTTTCAATCAAGTTTTCCACTCAACTGCTTCGATAAGAGCTTCGTTAAGAGCTCCGATAAGTGCTCCATCCATACGTAGTGATACCGAACTGGAGTTTTACATTCATCACAATTGTCTTTAATCAGCAGTATGTTCACATGTCTGTCTTTTTTTTCTTTGCGAGGTATGTAGGTAGGGTAATAAAAGTTTCACATTTTTTTGAAGGATGTAAACATTGATGAAAGTATCATTTAGTTTTTCAAATCACGAAATTTATCTGAAGGTCATTGGGGAACGAATTCTATCGAGTTTCAATGCTACAGAATGATGAGGATATGATGGAGTACGATCATCATTTTTCTGCACTGGATAAATTGCTGAGGTAACAGTCCACGCAAAGCAGCCCTCTTTATCGTTTTTCACATTTATGCAAGCATTCTTTAGAGGAATTTGAGGTGGCAGATTTATGAATGAGGACCCCAGCTGCGGTGTGAATTTATTAATATTCATACCCAAGTTTAAGATCTCCCTCAGCGCTCAGCCACTGTCCCATTCTTGAAACTCTTTGAGCTCTCTGAGTATTGGTGTTGTAACGTTTTCATCGAACCAATTGTTGAAGGCGGTGTCTGTATATATGGGAGAGTTTTTAGAATTGAAGTATTTGTACTGCTTCAGTACTCCGCCTCCCTTCACTATCTCACATTCTCCGTAGAGGGTGGTTTCAACCTCGCCAGATTCATCCGACTTCAGAGCATACTGAATTATCCACATTGAGAGAGCCTTACAGTATTTGATAAAGGCTGAGGGGTCCTTATGTTTGAGATTGGAAATAACACCAGAGTTGAGAGCTGACTCGGAATCATTCCAATGAAACCGCTCTTCAGCACCCTCAGGTCGTGATGCCTGCCCCGCCCCCTCCTTTTGTATCACTTTGAACTGACTTCTCAGACTTTTGATATTGCAAAACAGGTTTCCAAATGCTGCTTCTTACCCAGTGATGATGCGGTCTTCATCGCCTTCCTCATTCTTCGTAAATCTTTATCACATATTTTGATTACATCCAGAGCAGGTTGGAGAGAAGATATACTGCACCAAGTCAGCAAGGAGCAGCATTTTTCTGTGATGAAATGTTCGAATATGTTCAAATATCTGTAACAGAATAACAAAACTCAGCTGCGTGAACGCTTTCATCAACTAATGTTGAGTATGTTTCGGTAGTGAGTAATGAGGTTCATCATCAAATTCACTTGTTACGTCCTCTGGAGGATGTTTGTTACGATACAACTCAGATGAAAATATTCATTGGTCATCATTTCACCAGAAATGATCAAGCGTTTCAAGAAATTGTTGTATACGAGGGGTTTTGAAATGAAAAATTGACAATTCGATGCTTCGTAGGTGTTTTCGATACTTTGTAGATGATTTTCGACCAGCACTCATCATCCAGATTTTTAATATCATCTGATTGCGCGCACGCAATTGGATATCGTGGAGAGGATTGTTTGCAGCGATTTGCTGATGAGATGGTTCAACTAGCTGAAGATGTGGCCACAGTGTTTTGGTGTGGTGTCAATACGACATTGATATGACTGCAAAGCAAGAAGTTGAGTTTCGGAGAGCTATATACTGCCACATCTGCAAAGAGGCTTCCATTCCCGGCTTCTGGAAATGTTGAAATATGTTTGTTGACATCAAGACGAATCCATTGGTGTCAAAATATAAGAAACCGGACAACCGGAAGTGAAAACCGAAAATGGCCTGTTTTTGACGGATTCAAAACCTTCTCACAATAGGGAATCCAAATATATCATTTGTTTTAGTGTGCGATGACTTTTTCATTACTGGATGTGTTTATTTCTGCGTGAAACGTAAATATATGTCAAAGGTGAATAATCAAATTTTCATATTTTCCATCAACATCTCTACAACTTTACATATGCTTCTAATAAGGCTTTCGAAATCATTTCATCACACCTTATGCCTATTTGACATATCAACATGACGTTTCTTTATCAATTCTAACATTCATGCCCCCTTCATGTGCTTCACATCATAATCAAAGATGTGAGCTAGTGCCCTTTTGACATGACGTTATCTTTGAGTTATCTTTATGAATTCTACACCCCTCTTCCTTTCATCTCATGTGCTGCACGTTGAGATTCAAACATTTTCAACGGAGGTGCGGCTTGATGCCTTTTTGGCACCGTCTTTGTTTTTTTTTCTCCATCGATGAATCATGCATGAATTTTCCTTCCATTTGACGTGCTGTGCGTGACGATCCAATCATTATTAGGCAATACACAAGTGCTTTTTCCGACATATTGCGTCATATCTGTGTCTTAGTGCCGACATGTTGCGCCATCTTTGTTTATTTTTGTCGATACATTCTGCACTCATTTTCGTTTCATTTGACGTGCTGTGCGTGACGATTTGATTATTATTAACGAATATACAACTTGGTGCCCTTCTGACATATTGCGCCATCTTTGTTTTTCTCTTTGTAGTAACCCGTTCAGTTTTACAAATCAACATACATTTTCTACCACGGAACTACCCCACACGCTGACGACATCACTTTCAAAATTTTTGTGTTTCATCATTATTTTTATTATTAATCGATCCTCATTCTCGAAGTTTAATTTCATCTAACACAATGAACCAACCGATATTCATTTTCTTTATTCTGATTGGCTGACCAACACCACTCTGAATCATACGTTAGACGGTCGAAACGCATGTAAAAAGAAGTATTCTGAAATGTCACTTTTGAATTCTTTGCTTCCTCCCATTGCTCCCACCATCTATACGTTTTTCATTGGAATCGCACGTTGGAACGCTACACTTCTGTAAACCAATATATTTTTTTCCTAAATGATGTATGATATACATATTGAGAGATCACACGTTGAAACGTTACAGCCTCGTTGAACTGTCATCTTTTTTTTGATTGATGTATTTTGAAGTACCCTGTATACTCCACTTGATGCTCACCGGCATGATTTTTTCTTCAATCTGATTTTCCATTCATCAATGACAATATATCACTTTTGCACTTTCAATATTTCCATTATTTTCATGATTCAACTACGCTCTTTGAATCACTTCGATACTCATTCCATCCTTCTCTGTTTTCATTCTTCACTTCGATTCGCAGATGACAACCGACAAAACAACCATCATAAGTATCAACATTTCGCAATTACTTTCAATATCCCACGTTGGTGGAGAGGCTAAGATTATCGTCTACGAGTTCGCTGCTGGCAGTCGAGGCAGTCACGAGTTTCAAAAAAAGTTGAACGCTTTTTACGTTTGTTCCTTATCGTATCGGTGTGAATATTAAATTGTGAAAGTCGACTTTATTTTCTACAAGTTTCATCTCGAAGCCTAAGGTGAAAAATCAGTTTTATATGGAGAACAAAAATATTTTACTCAGGAATCAGATCTTATTA
>WOGR01007558.1:0-12329 GCA_015342045.1 Leptinotarsa lineolata | reverse complement strand
GGCTGGTGTTTCACATTACAGACAGATCCGGTATCGACAAACTTTCAGACTAACTTGGCAACGTATGAATCATTCACATTTTTTCCGGGATGACTGTTATTGAAGAAGCGAGCAGTAAGTCTAGCACAACTATCATTTCGATAATGAATTTTAACAATTTCAACCCGTTCAGGGATGGAATAAACCATTTTTACAGTAAAGTTGAAATAATTTTTAAAGCAACCGAACTGAATCAATGAACGTTTTCCTAATTTTTTTTGTACACTTATCTGCTGTTGTTATTCGAACCAAAAAACGCAAGAGATAAATTGAGAAATGTAGTAGTGATGAAAATGCCGTTTTTTTGCATTTTCATTAACACCAAAAATATTGAGTAAATGTTCTTTAAGCAGTTTTTTTATAACTATCCAAGTGAAATACAACAAGTTAGGTATCATTGGAAAGATAATTTTGTGCCCTTTCAAATGATATATCACTCGACTCCACTTTCTATTCAAAATTTTAGGGTTGTTACTTACCCTCGCTGGGGGGTTGAAGGCACAGGTAGAAAAATACATCTTAAATATGTTCCCCTCAAAAGTAAAATTGACCTGTTCGAGCATTTTTGCGTTAAATCAGAAAAAAAGGAGAAAAGCAAGGTGCATACTTTTCGTTGGACCACTCTATATCTCATCAGAATTGTCTCGTGAGGGTTCACGTCAAATAGTAGAATGGAATTCGAAAAACAGGTTTTATAACGAAATTATGGAGATTGTAAATTTGGAGTATTGAATCATCTTCAATAATCAATTCCTCAAGCATTATTCGCGAACTAGTTACGAACATCAATGAAAACATCGGTAGCATGTCTGGTTCTCCAAGGTCTAGGAAATTTCCAGTTCAAAATTTTGCTGGAAAAGTACTTGCTTCAGTATTTTGGAATTGACAAAAAGTATTCGTGATTATTGTGGGCTGAGAATGTATCAGCTTTATGTGGGAAAATTGACCCACATTCAAAATCAATCGAAGAACAAATAAATATATTTTGGTCAAATAATATACATGATTTTCGAAAAATTTTCAAATCTTCGAATTTACAACTTCATTTTGTACAATTTCAGAAAATGATAATTATAATATGATAATAACAACTTCATTCACAAGAATCAAAGTACATTTTTCAAGGGAACAAATTGAATAAAGTGCTCAGGCGATAAGTGCGGTAGCACTTGTTTCGCAACAAATTATTAAGTATAATGTTGAAAATAATACAAAACTAAAACAATGGAAGACAATAATACTGCATTACAGAAACTATAAATTTTGATTTAAAAGATAATAAAATAATCAAAGTAATGTAATGAAAATATGATAGAATAGTCGAAATGAAATAGTTAAGACTAAGAGCAGGTATAGGTAATTGAATAATGAATAATCTGTTTCATTTGTCCAATATTCAAATACAAAATACAAATATGAAAAAATTTTCCTCCATAATTGAGCAGATGACCAAATACATGGTACAATAAGTGCATGACACTTGTTTCGAGAGAACATCAGGTTAATATAAAATACCAAACATATACACATTCATACACATTTATACTAGTGATGATATGATTGGAATATAAAATAAAATGAAATAAAATGGGGGCTCGTTGATTATAACGATAATTATTGTCTATAGGAACTTTTAAGATAAGGAAGGTTTTTTTTTCAATTCTCAACAAAACTGCGAATTTTGCATCGTGGCTCTTTGAAAATGAATAATTTCAATTTTTTTTAACAGTAGTCGACTAGAAATAGATCCGATTTCCAGAACAAGTGTATCATACAGTTCAGAAGCAATATATGTGAATGAACGTTTTTCCAATGATTTGTGTATTAGTGGTATGATATAGTGGTGTTTCTGGCGGATACTGTAGGTGTGACTAGGTAGGGAGAATTGTCTTTTTGTACGGTGGTATTTTATGTTCGTATCATAATAGAACAGCTGACGAATGTCAAATAATTGGGAGTCTGAGTAAAGAGCGTCTGAAGAATATCTCGGTCCGTTGGAGACGAGCAACCTCAGGAATCTTCTCTGCAACACTTCAAGGGGACAAATGAGTGTTTTCAGTGCCCCACCCCAAGCAATGATACCGTAACGCAAGTGGCTCTCAATTAATGCATGATACAAGATTTTCATTTGTTGGTGAGTAAATATATTTTTTAGGTATCTGGATCTGTGTAATATTATTCTAAGCTTTCTACATACATAGTTTATATGATCATTCCATTCCAGATTTGAGTTTATCATCACACCTAGGTATTCCACCTTGTTCACTCAACGTGTTTTCTACAAGTTGAGATTTTCAGTGAGTTGAACGAGGCCTTATTGGATTTGCAGTGGAATGTTGGATAGAAAGTTTTTTCTAAGTTTATAGTGAGTTATTTGTATTCCAACCAGTTTTTATTGATAGACAGTGAGTTTCAATGGTTTTTTTTCAGTTCATCCCATATATCCGCCCTATAAAATATTGCAGAGTCATCAGCGAACCCTATAATGTCACCCTTGCTCCATATGGCGAACATTCCGTTAACGTAAATATTGAATAAGATAGGGGCTAGAACTGTTCCCTGCGGGATACCATAATCTATCTTGTTCCTCTCACTTAGTACATCATCTACTTTCACAGATTCGTTTCTATCATTCAGATCACTCTTAAAGAGATTGAAGCTATCTTATGCCAATATCTTCCAGAGTCTGAAGAAGTAGATCATGACTAACAGTATCAAATGCTTTGCTCAAATCAATACATATGCATAAACACGGCTTGCTCTCCTCCAAGACTGATGATATTTCTGATGTAAGTGCAATTAATGCATCTTCAGTAGAAACATTTCTTCTGAATCCGAATCGATGATCAGAGAGAATTTTATATTTGTTTGAATATGAGGTTCAGGAATTTGAATACGCCTAATACGGAAAAAATCGACAGCAGAACCTATGCCAGAAATCGTCAGGAAAGCTATCTTAGGGAAGCTGAATGTCGGCTGAGAACAGAAAGCTCCCCTAAGACACAAAGCGAACCCCGATTAGAGCTTCGGAAGTTGATGAGAAGGGCAAAGGAGCCTCCATCACAGGCATTTCTGCCTGATCGTAGACAGCTGCAGTCTACGGAGATGGTGCCCACCTATGTAGCGACACCGAGGGTGTACAGCCATCCTGTGCCGCTTACACATGTGAAAATTAGCAGGCCATTGTCGATTCAAACAAAGAGTAACGATGCTCTGGAGGCGGACAGGACTTTCGAAACATAAGGTGCTTCGAGAGTACCGAGGAAGGTTCGTTGGAAGTGTCGCCGGCGAGCGTTAAACGTAGAAAGCCTGTAGAAGTCAGTGGCTTCTACAGGGAGTCGCCGGCGGGCATAAAACGTAGAAACGTAAAGGAAGGACAGGACGTCCGACGCCAGGCGTCGAGATGCCCCCAGACGGCAACCCTCAGAGGTTCCTGAGCGGACAGGGGCGTTTTGCGCGCAGGAGCGCATTACGTTTCAGAGGAGTCCGAAACTGGCGCCCTGACGAAAGTGTCAGGGGGTGGTGGTAGGCCAGGGGGTTGGCCTGAGGGCGAGAGAGCCTTGGGGGTGACTTCATGACGGGTCCAGTTGCTACACCGAATTCTCCAGTATAACAGACTAGTCAAGGCTAACCACAAACTTCTCGTTGCACCCAGACAGGAGATGGGTCCTGAATTCCCTAGGGCTCAGGTCTGGGAGGCCAGGAGGCCGCTGCAACGGAAAACAAGGGTGTGCGAGGGGATTGGAGTGCCGCAACTTGACGACACTCCCCACTACAAAGTTTGTAGAGGACATTATCCTTTGGATGATGAGGTACATTTGCCAGCAAAACTACAACAATAGATATGTTGAGACCTATTCCGTCAAATAATATTCCATAGATGTTATAATTCAAAATCACACTTCGATATATTCTCGTGGTAGCTTGTGAAAACGACTTCTTCAAGTTACATACTACCCCACTTCACTTTTCATAACATAGATTTGATAATATTGACGTTATTATCACTTTGTTTTGAAGTAGTGATGTTACCGACGATGTTACAAAGAAGATACTGTATTTTTTTTGGATGAGGATCTTTCAATTCATATCTCGACAAGACGTTATGAGAATCATAACTGTTTATAAATTCCTTCGGATTATGTAGTGACTCGATTATTTTTATCTGATCTTCCTGATGAATGAAAAAGAAGAAAAGCATCAAATTATTATGAATTTTTTTTGCGTATCTACCAACAAGTACCGATAGAACTTGGTAACTCACTTTTTTGTTTTTTGTTTTGTACGTGCTCTTTCAAAAAACATTCGATTCAGTCTATGACCTACGGTAACAATTCCGAACTGTTCTGAATACAAGAAAGAATACCTCATTCACCACGAATAACTTTTGTATGATTCAATACTTCAGGAATTCCTTTGTTCTTTCTCTTGCCCTTGACCTAAGATTCTGCAAAATTTGTTATTCAAAATTTTGTCGTTCTGCAGCAATTCCTGCCAATGCCAGACTCATTATTGACCCGACTATATGATGAAGTGGCAATAAAAACCAACTAGCTCCCCATGTATAATGCCCATCGCTGCGTGAACGATGGGAAAGGTATTCAATTGGGACGGTCCGACGATTCGGCCGGTTCTGCGAGGAAATTGGAGATCAGATTTCATGACCCTCGGCGCTCAATTTGACGATTTGCCAAAGAAAGACTCCGGCAAAATGATGGATGGCAGAAATCATAGAGGATGCGGCGGAAATATGATAACGGCCCACTTGTGGTCGAAAAGCGGGCGATCAAAGAATAATTCCGTCAGTCATTCAAAGACTGAAACGGAATACCTGAGTTGAGGATACTTTTGTTATACAGGGTGTTGATGAGTGCAAATATTTCCTCATCTAATATTCACTCTTCAAATCAATACATTACTATTAACTAATCTTCACAGAGACGTCGTCAATTCGTGTATCCACAATGAGTTAACAAACTTCTTAAGGCGCTCTTAGAGCAGTGCCTGCGCTGAACGTTCCCTAGAAGTTTGTCCCCATGAACGCAGTTCTCTTAATGAAAGAGTTTTCAACAGTGAAGTTCGAGGTGTACTGAGTTGAATCTCTAAACGATGAGCAGCCACAGTCCGTCACGTATTTCTGACAGGTACTGCTCTTGGTAGAATCAAATGTGCCAAGTCACTTCAACACCTATCGTGAAAGTATCTATAAAAGAGAGACAAATCTCCAATCTCCGATGTTCCGGACTATCAAGCTTGCAAGTGTTTCCAGTCAGGCTGATGGCTCTTTTCTGGATTGAATCCAGCAGCTTCAGGGTATGCTTAAAGACCAAGCTTCATACGTGTTAACAATACTCTAAAGAAGGTCTGATCTGAGCTTCATAAAGCAATAAAGATTTGCTGTGGTTCGTACAGTTTTCTGGCCCGAAACAGTGTTTCAAGCTTTTGAGAAACAGCCTTTACAATTCCAGCGATATGACTATACCAAGACATATTGATGTCTATTTTGATCCCCAACAAACTTATTGAAGCAGAAAGTGAAGTTTTCCGCTATGACATTATTATTCGATATGACATTTTTCTTTTTTTTTTTGGAGAATTGTCATGACCGAAATGAAACTGTTTTATTCATCAGTTACTTGGGAGTTGTCTGAGTTGGGCATTTCTTCCATGTCTCCAGAAAACACTTCGCAGCCTCTTAAGCTTATTGCGTTTGAACCTCTAGTTCCTCCTTGAGATATGAAACCTCCTGCTGCCGTTGAAGATGTGCAATCGCAGGTTTATCAAAATTAGTCCTGTTAGGCAATCCAAACTGCAATTGAAGGTGAAGTTGGGCGTCTATCCATATAAATAAAAATTGAACATGCATTTATTCGTCCAAACAATGTAATTCAGGAAAAAGACTTCGAAAAATGAGTAGAAAAATTCGTAATGATATGCACAAACGCTAAGACATTATACGTATGGAATGAAAATGAATGATTTTTTTTTGTTGATAAATCTACAAAAGTAAACGAAGTCTTGTTGTTACATCGTATTGGTGTCATTTTTTTGGTCGAGGATAATCGACTAACAAACTAGTCATGTTTCACTTCCTGTCTCTGACGAATTATATACATCTGCAGTCATTTCACATAACAAGAGACCGTTATGAAGATTCGAGTAATTCCATAAAGCAAGTATGTGAAGTCGAAAGGCAAAGGAAATGGTTGTCTGAGGAGTTATAGTGGATTTCATTTTCAAGGAGGGAAAGAGGTGTAGAAAGGAAGAAGTGGGAGATGAATTGATTTAGGGGACAATTGAGAAAAAATTCCGTATTCCGAAGGGTGTTCTGGTTCTAAAAGATACGCTCAGTAGTACAAGTGAATGTATAAGGAGTTTACTGGTACCGTATTCTGGAAGCCTGCATACCATGATATATATACCAAGGAGGTATTGTCAGGCACTCAATATGATTCTTCTTGAACCCATCCGAAAATAGACAAATTTTTATGTAACTCATGTAACTAACATCATTGATAATGATGATGTTTATTCTGAAATGAAAGAAAATATTTCAATAGCATGGAGTAGACTTATAAACGTAAGATTTAGAAATAAATATAAGTACATCACTGAGGCTAAAAAGCTTGTGCATGATGGTACATATACAACACAATGCATCGCTATTTCAATAATAAAATCTTATAAAGTTGTGCAATGATTTTCAAAATGCATATGTATACAGTGTGTAAAAGCCAAATGGAATACATTAATTATTTCGGTTACTGTACATATTTAAAAAAAATACTAAAACACATCAAATGTAAATTATTATTCGACATTCTACAACACAAAAATTGCACCCCCACTTTCAACCTCCTACGAATGACAGGTACAACCCCCAATTTTTGAAATACAAAGTATAGATTTGTAATATATCGTTTCGATATGTTATTGCTTTCAAGGTTTTTGCAACAATTAAGATAAAATGAATTGAGATCATTTAATGAAATTCACTCAAAACTCATTTCAATATACTCGAAATTCATTTCTTGTTGAGAAATCGATAATAAGAAATCAAGCAAAAACCATAGCAATGTTCTTTTTAGATGGTATCTTTTAAAAAACTGTAAATAATTTTCTTGGCAACGGTAGTTTGAAACGCCTTGTCGAATTGTTTGGTATGTTACGATATCATTTGTCAGTATTTCAATTTGAGTTTGAAGTTCGTTAACTTCAAGTCTGACAAATGGATAGATTAACGAAAATGCATAAGATAACAGTTTTACTAATGATTGAAAACAAAGATAATACCCGAATACAACAGAAAGAAGCTCGTCTATTTCCTGAGAAATTTTCTTATTTGCCGCCCATATCTCAAGGAACAATAAGCAAAATGGAGAAGCAGTTTCACGGGTTTGGTCATTTGGGGTAGATAAAAAAAGCAACTGCCAATGTAATGAGTGATGAACTCAAGGTTATTCATGAAAATTTCCGCAAATAGGTAAGGGTTTCAGCGGATTTCAATTATTGGACCTTTTGACGTAAAATCAATGTCGTTGCAGGACGTCAATATTTTTTTTAAACTGGGTCGATTTTTACCTGATAATTCTATAACTAAAGTAATAGTATCATCAGGAGGTATGCTGGAAAATAGATTCTTCACATAGAAGGAATTATTCGATCATATTCATTTTCTATCAACAACGGAGTATGTTGATTGCTTCACAGATTATTTCAAGTCTCATATTCCACAAATACGAACATTTCGCCACACAAATACTCAAAGTGTTTTATTCATTGAAAATATACCCTTCGAAACTGTGCATTTTCCATTACGAATTGCAAAAGGGTCACAGTATCTAATATTTACCTGAGAACTTGAGCCGACTATAAATTATTCAACATTCAACCCGTATCAAAGAAGGCTCGTGTACTTTTTCAGCAGTTTGTCAATAAAACCGCCAATCCAAAATCAATACAAATATTAAAGTTTTCAGCGATTCGCTCGCAAATCTGCAATTCTTTATTGACGATGCGGGATGTTTGCCAATCAGTCGAATTTGAGTTAACTCGAAAAGACTGAATCGTTTCATTCGGTTCTTGTTAACGATATTCTCGGAACTGAAAAGAAGTGGGGCATAAAAGTAATCAAATTGTAGCAAATTTTTACCAAGTTTTTGTTGAATTGAACTCGATTGGAAAAGTTTCACCAAAATGAACAAAAGAAAAAGGTTTTGAATAGTACTCTACAATTGGTTCACTATACTCTCCGAAGAAAAATAAGTCATAGCTCACTCTACTGTAACAAGTGTATTTCAAATGAATACGTACAGGGTGAATCTTTAGGAACTGCATCAATCAATTGTGGTAAAACCATAACAGAAAAAAATCTGAAAATTTTACAGTATACTGAAATCTATAGGGGCAACTCGGCTAAATTATTTCCGAAATGGCGTCACTTCCGGTTATACCGGAAGTAGCTGTTAACTTCATTATTTTAAATCAAACAGTCTACATATTATTACATTTTTAAATTATGCATTGAAATCAGAATTTTTTCATGTATAATGTCCTATATCTAAGTCTAACCGTTTTTGACATATTCAAGTTTCTATGTCAATAATGATGTTTGCAGACCCTAAAATAATTATAAATTTTTCCTTTAAGAAAACTTTATTATTATAATATACAGTAAATTATACCAATATGCTGAAAAATATTTAATATCTGGGTAGCATGGTTTCATGTCAAATAAGTTGATCAATACAAATTTGTTAATATTTGGAAACCGGGTATTTGGAACATTTGGATGTATGTAAGACTGAAGGCAGAGAAATAAAGGGATTGAACAAAATATAACATGGTCTCAGAAGTAAAACCAGAATAAACTCTAGGTGTAGAATTATTGAATAATGGCCGAATTGAAGTTTTCATCCCCTTCAAGTTTTGATTCCAATTTTGAAAGTTGGAATAAATGGAAACAAAGCTTTGACATATTTTTGAAAGCGTCAGGAAAATACAAAGAAAATGATGACATTAAAATAGCCATCCTTTTAAGCGTGACTGGAAATCAAGGTTCAGATATTTGAGGATGAAACAGAAAGATGTGGAGTACGCTGAAAGTATTGAACTGAGTGAGAAGAACTCGGAAATGTTAAACCCTGAAGAAGACGTTGATTCTGTGAGAGCACGAGAAATAACATTCCTCTGTCAAAACTGTTTGTATGAACATTTGCCGAACAAGTGTCCGGCTTTCAGAAAAACTTGCACATTTTGTCAAAAAAAAGGCACACTTTGCTGAAGGTTGCAAGAGTAAACGATCTAGGACATTCGGACAAAAAGAAGCTACAGCTAATTATACCCAAAAACATGTCAATAGCGTTGAAGATGGAAATGTTCAGGTAGAAAATACTGACATCGCTGGAGATGATCCTGAGAGAAGTGAACAATATTGAAGAATTATTCATCAACGAGTGTCGTTCTCATTTCTACAAGGAGTCCTGGTACGAGAGTTTATCCATCGAAGGAAAAAAAGTACGCCTGAAGCTTGATTCCAGGGCCGAGTCCAGAATTTTACCGAAAAAAATATTCGACGATTCGAAATTAAAAAAATATATATAAACATATTTGGTTACATTGGTTTCTTATGGAATCTCCAGGTTGAAACCATATAGTAAGGTCTTATTGTGTTGTTCATTCGATAATTTGGTGAAAAGAATAAATTTCATCATTGTTGATTTTCCAACAGAACCATTATTGGGCTTACATGATTGTATTTCATTCAATTTGATTTAAAGAGTAAATAATCTAGATATTCCACCTGAAATTGTAAATAGAATTTATGAAAAATATAAATCAGTTTTTGAGGGATTGAGTAAAATACCTGGATTTGAAAAAAATCTTTCTAAAGATGCCAAACCCGTAATTCAATATTGTCACAGAGTTCCTATAGCTTCACATGATAGATTGAAACAAACTTCATCAAACTTAGAGTCTAAAGGTGTTATATCCAAAGTTAGTTATCCAGCAGATTGGGTGAATGTCCTTGTAATTGATGAAAAACCTGATGAATCTCTTCGCTCATGCATCGATCCAAAACCGTTGAATAAATATATTCGTAGAGGAAATTACAACATTTCAACTAGTACAGGTTCAATCAGTCGATTGACTGGACACAAAATATTTGCTGTCATTGATATGAAACATGGTTTTCATCAATTACGGCTTGACGAAAAGAATGCCAATTTATGTACTTTTTGTTGTCACTTCGGTAGATATAGATTTAATCGTGTTCCTTTTGGAATTTCATCCGCTCCTGAAATTTTTCAACGTGAAATTTATGAAATGTTTGGTGATATATACTGTGACGATCTGATAATTTCTGGAAAAACTCATGGCGAACATGATAACTCACTCAAAAAAGTTTTAGAAAGGGCTTCAAAGTATTGTGGGGAATTCAATCTTAAAAAATTCCAATATTAGTTAACTGAGGTGCGATTCATTGTACAAATTCATTCCTGTTTTGGCATGTAAGACTATAGGCAGAGAAATAAAGGGATTGAACAAAATATAACAGTTACAAGATGTTATGGAATATTGTGAAGTGCTGTCGAATACTTTCAAATATTCTGAACCGTTCTAGTTTTTCTAGATGGCAAAACTAACAGTTCCAAAATCGGAACATTTCAGATTATTCTTGAATATTCTAGAGTATTTTGAAATGTTCTGGAATATTGTGATAACTATTGTGAGTTTTGCAATGCCCTTTAGGTAGGAACAAAAACCTTTTCATGGACAAACTGATGTGACACTATTAAATAACGTAAGCATCATATATGCTTTGTTACTCAGCGAGAAGACCATTCGAGTCATTTGTTTTTATACTGATTTCATTTCACATATGAGAAAACAGAATGATACTATTGGACAGCAGTCCCAGTATTTTCCCCTTCTTTTATTTCGAATTTCACCTCAAGCGAATATCCAAACCACAACTAGTTGGATGAGATGATATGATGAACTCCCCTTTTAACATATTTAGAACACTAGAATATCCTTGTTCTCCACGTGAATCACGAAAAGTTTTGGAATCTGTCTTGTCAGTTGGAAGCCTGCTTTGTTGTTCGATTCTACATGGCTTTCTGTTTACAGAAATTCAACCGGGAGTTTGTATCAACGGTAAATGTTGTGTTGTGAATTAACTTCCCAACTCCGTATCTAAGTTTCGGAAGTTTTTCAATTTTGATTGTCTCGATGTACGATGGAAAAAAGTGAACTTTGTATCGCCTAATAGTTTGTAATTCCATTGTGGAAGAATAATTGTTTTTCGCACACGATTGTGATCAGTTAGGAATGGGAAGCAGTGTTATTGTGATCAACATTAGTTTGAACCATGCCTGACTATAATAGGAAACATATTTCAAGCTATTCATTCATTCAACAAAAACTTCTGTGATAACATATAATTGAAAAGAATAATACAATAGTAACAACATAAAAAAATCATATAAAAATTGATATGACTCTTGATATTTTTGTGGAACCCATTCACTGAGAACAAAATAAAACTATCTGGGAAAAAACTGAAGTTTCCTTTCAAGGTTCAGTTCTCTTGAGTGGAGACCATGTTTAACTCCTTTGGAAAGGGCCCGAATATTTCATGGAAAAAATTTTGGTAATTTGAACGTGTGTTGAAAAAAATCAACACTTTAACCTCACAAGAAGAATGGCTACTAGTTAGATCAATTCACTACGGAATGTCACGATTTAATACTATCCGGTCTAAAAAGTAATGAGCCTAACACATTCACTCATGGATTTCATCAGTTCGGACTTCCATTGTCTAATATTATATAAAATGATTTGAAATCCCTGAAGTAAACAATACAATTGAAATTTGAAAGATTAGCTAAAAATGGCAAATATATTAAACAAAAAACCTGAAAAGAATTCACAGTGAAATAAAATACCAATGAAAAAAATAGAAAAACTAAAATAAAAATAAATTAATATAATTAAAAGTTATGTTATTTCAAACCACGTTACTTCACGACGTTTCGATTGTCAGTATCTACAATCATCTTCGGGTGATGACTGGACTAATTCCTCCGAGAGATGACTATGGGTCTTTCGAGTACTTTACTTGAGATGACCGTTTGGCGGGAGTTGGCCATTTTCTCTTTGATCATGGGTTTCCATACGTTGCGTATCTCTACGCTAGCTTGGCTGAATATGTTGTTGGACAGCATATATGCGGCTTCTTTGAATTTCCTTCTGAACCTGTGTTCCTCCTAGTGTATGATCTCAGC
>WOGR01007557.1:0-12331 GCA_015342045.1 Leptinotarsa lineolata | reverse complement strand
TAACCAGCTGACGAACGTCAATCCTCAGAAGTCGAAACTTGTGCGAGCAATGGATTAACGAGGCCTTACCTTTTAACGTGCGATTACCCAGCACGGACAGGAATACATATGTCGTAATATGTTGATGAATTTGTAATATATATTGATGATGGATTTCAATGAACGAAACGTATTTTTTTTTATATTATTGAAAATGGAGGCGATAGAGCAAAAAGTAATCTGTCTTTTTCAGTTTTTTGCAAATATATCAGAAACGGTTAGTAAATATATCAGTCTGAGAGCACTATTATCTTGCATCCCCAAAAAGGCAACTTTTGTTCTATTCAACCGTTCTTGTAGGACCTACCGTTTTCAGTTTCCAAGATACCAATAGTGGTATCAGCTAAAAAAACGGCCTGTATAAAAAATTCACGAAATAAGTTTGACTTATCGACCCTATTTAATGAATTCAAACACTGATCGACCCTATTCAATGAGTTCAAACACTTATCAAGTTGAATGAAAAAATTTTATTGATTTCAATTATTTCATTATCGAATGATTTGACCCAATGCAATGAATTTATTTTATTTTATTCTGAGTTTTTTCAGAAAATAAGAAAGTGTGCATCCATAGTTCATAAACAAGCCACGTTAGATTAGTTCAACCGTATAGAAAAATGATACTATTGATCAATATTTTCGAATACTGCTATACTTTGTTTTCAAATAATAACACCGATTTCACAATCCCATTGATAATCTATTTTTGTTTGCACAGAAAAACCAACGGAATACAAACCAAAGTATGATCATTCTAATAATTTATAGCAGATATATTTAGTCTAGAATGTTGGATAAACAAATAACAATATCCTGAAAAACAATTACCTAAATTGAAATGATGACTGCTAAGAAATTACAGACAAGACAACTTCGAACTATTGCACCAATACACCATTACGTTGCATATAAGTGTGAATCTACCTTCCTTGTCTTTCACTATTCGTTCGAGTAGTTATTTGTCAAGCCGCGTCATCAAATTTTTTTTGACTCCCCTTGAACACCGCCAACTGTTTCAATATTCATTTCACATGAGATGAATACTTTCTATTACTGACACTGTCATATCATTCCTTGACATGATCTATGAGAGCAATATACCGTATGATAATTTGAAAATTAGCAATCATGAACAAGTCTACAGAATAATAAAAATGTTTATTTGAAATTACTTATTACTAGTACGGATATCGTGAATAATTACAAAATAGCGATAAATTCCACATATTTGTGGCATATTTTAAGACTGGCTATCAATCAAATCATTTAAAAAAAACAAATTCGTTCAGGCCAACAACTATTCCCCTGGCTTATACCACGAAGGGCGTTGGATTATATCTGACAGGTAGATTGACCTACTGTGTAGGTGAGTAGAGACTGGCCTGAAAGATTTTTCCTTTTAGATGATTTGATAGCGATAAATGATGAACAAAGAGTTCATAACCTACAATTCAATAAAAATAATGGTACGCATAGACTACATACAATTATAAAAACTTATTTTTATTGGGAAATAAAGCTTTTAGCTTTCTAGTTCTCCATCTTTATCACTCCGTCGAGAGCAACTGATCTATTAGTGATTCTCTTTCTTCGTTTACGGCAGACAAGTGAAAAGATCTAATAGGCTCATTGCGCCTGATTACGTTGCAGTTTGACAAGTAAGTTTTCTCATTCATTTGGAATACTGCATCACATATTTACATCAGTAAATCAGTGGGACTCACATGGGGTCGTTCTCCCCGTGTGGTCACCTATATCTACACTACAATATGCTAACGTATGGAGCCATTGCATGGGGACCGAAGGTTCTTCAAGTATCGGCCATCCAAAAATTATATCAAATACAGTGGTTGGCTTGCTGAAACATCACAGGAGCCATGAGAACAACACCAACCGTTACTGGTCTGACCCCTTTGGACCTGTATGTTGAGGAGGTTTCGTTAATGGCCAATAGCCATGGTACGATTGCTCACGGATGTTGTAAACCTCAAAGTAGGAATGACTCAATTGAGGCTAAGCCTATGGGGGGAAGAGCTTACTGCGCTATCTCTGCTGCAGGCAGCCAGTGATGCAATTGAACCCAGGTTTGTGTTTAATTAACCCTACAAAATACGAATAAAACAGAACACAGATTCAGATGCTGTAATTGCAATACGCATGTATACAGATGGCTCAAAAACCAAAGAAGGCTCAGGATGTGGATTGTGCTCCACATCACTAAGCCCAAAGATTAAGTGGGGAATGGGAAAAAATACCAGCGTGGTTCAAACAGAACTGGCTGGTATCTCAATCGCCACAAAAGAGATAACCAGGAAAGATATTAATTTCTGGCAAAAACATAATAATCTGCACTGATGATAGACAAGCCCTATTAGCCTTGAACAGACAACGTTTTACCTCAGGGCTAGTACTAGAGTACCACCAAGACTTAGACAACGCCACTGTAGATAATAATATCCTGAGGTGGGATAAAGGGCACGATAGGAGTAAAGGTAATCGCATTGCCGATTCTTCAGCCAGGATAGCTGCTGGACTAAGAATGTTAGGACCCAGTGACACCTACGGCCTGATGACTTCGACAACTTCGGAACCAGCCAAACGTCACACCAATGCTCAATCTCTAAAGAGATGGGATGGAATCAAAGGATGCAGTCTTGCCAGGATCACCTTGGGTGACCCCGGGAAGCTGGCGCTGAAGAAATATCTGGCGATGACCAGGAATAACCTACGTTTAACAGTAGGATTTCTGACTGGCCACTGTCAACTAAAGAAACACCTCCTACTAAGGGGCTGGTAGACACATCTCTATGCAGGATATGTGAACAGAAAGATGAAACTGTCAGGCATGTCTAATGTGAGTGTCCTAAGTTATCGTCAATAAGAGAGTGTGTATTCGGCTAGTCTTGGTCTACACCTACCGATATTAAGGAGATGTCTCCTAGTGACCTGTCCACCTTCCTGGAAACGACAGGATGGACGATGACCTAGGAGGACAACTCCTTGGAAAGATGTACAATGGGTCACATGTGGCCTAAGTGCTGTGGGCCTACACTCACCCTCCCTACTCTACAGATAAAGAGAGACACTGTCATTTACAATGTAGGATATATGACATCGATGACAGTATGTAATTTGATGAAATGATATGTTAACATGGCTGCCGGCGAGAAGTTATATGAAGATCTCTCTGAAAAGTATATTATAAATCGTGTGCAAAACAAAAAGTTAAAGTTGCAGTGTGCATTACTCGTGGAAATGTTTTTCATGGAAGTTGTTTGAAACAATACATGAAACACGTATTATTTGTTGTGAAAATAGTTTTATGGAACCCCAAGCTCAAAGTGAGTCTTTAGACCCAAAATATTCCAAATCATTTAGTGATGATGAAATCATCGGGCGTATGACGGAAGAAATTAATCTTCTGAAGTCAATCATTCAAGAAAAAAAAGAAAAATATATCATATTATTAGAAAAAAAATTCTAGTGGATGAAAATATAGACACGTCTGAAAAAACTATACTAGTATAGACACTTCTGAAGAAGCTATTGTATAGCGAAACACGTGTTGCGTTTTTATAAAACTGTTTAGTGTAAAATCTCACAATGAGGTGTTTTATGAATACGTTATGTATTTTCATCAAATGTCGACCGATTTCATCAAATACAGTGTCTTTTATAATGCCGCGAGCAAAGAAATCGAATTTCCACTACGAAGTCTCAATGCTTTCGGATTGTTAAATATTGCGAATCAATTTACTGTTATATCTTACATCAGGAAGTATAATCGAGATAAGAGTTTTAGCTTGAATAAATTCAGCAAGTTTTAACAACTATACACATATGACAGTAGGGAACGAGAATCCCAGTTCTTGTTCCACTGAATACATACAGGGCGTTCCAATGAAAACTTGACTTCCCCTGTAAGTCAGAAATGGACTTGTAATCGAAAATTCCAAAGAGCACGTCAATTTTTATTTCTAAGGGGACTAATTCTGATATGAAAATCATACCCGAAACTTCACCCCCCTGCAGTCAGCAACTACCTCCCTATTTTTTCAATGGCATGGGGGGTCGAGTGATACATCATTTGAAAGATCTTTTGTCCCTCTATCTCCTTTGTAATTTTTCTCGGAATTGGTTCATTTGTTATTGAGAAACTAAATTTTGAACATTTTATTTAAGAAAAAACAGAAAAATCGCTGTCATTCATTTCAATGAGGAAATCAACAACATGTAATATCAGTTGAAACAACATTATTCCAGATGTCCGGAGTCAGCAATCGGCTATCCCGAATAATTCTCTGTCGCAGGTCTTCTAGATTTGTAGGCTTAGTAGAGTACACTTTCGCCTCCAGGTGTCCCCACAGAAAGAAGTCCATCAGTGCGAGATCAG
The DNA here is from genome assembly GCA_015342045.1 of Leptinotarsa lineolata. Lineage (NCBI taxonomy): Eukaryota > Metazoa > Arthropoda > Insecta > Coleoptera > Chrysomelidae > Leptinotarsa > Leptinotarsa lineolata. The sequence goes on along the minus strand of WOGR01007557.1, from coordinate 7,897 downwards.
GTGATCTAGCTGGCCACTGCTTCGGCCTTCTGCCTATCAAACACATTGGAAAACGTTCGTCAAGAAACTGTCTCACCCGAACATCAAAATGTGGAGGTGCACTATCCTGCTGGAATGTTATTTCATTTTCTAATAAATTGTCATCATTTTCTAAAATTTGTGTAATCATAGGATCTACACAATCTTATAATAGATTTAGGTATGTGTCTCTATTGAGATTACCTTTAATGAAGAATGGTCCAACGATATGATTACTAAGAATGCCGACCTAGACGTTCAATTTTTGTGGAGTTTGTGAATGTGTTTCCATCACCAGATGAGGATTCACATCGCTCCAGTAACGACAATTCACCATTCAACATGAAAGAACTTTCGTCTAAAAAACCTCACAAAACTGAAGTTGACGATCAGGATCATTTTCGTTTAATTCCTGAACTATCCTTATTTTGAAAGGATGGAATTTGTAGCTTTCAAAATCCGAAAAACACTACTAGCTGATACACCAGACGCTCTATCTACTTGTCTGATATGTTTTTGTTATTTTCTACCTTTCTCCATCGAAATCCAAGTTCATGGATTTCTTTTCGTGAAGAATCCTTGCTACCCTGAAGGTCAATATCTCGGGTGATAGTTTTATGAATTTCCTTAAGCGTAGGAACTCGGTTCTCTTTGATATGGAAATCAATTATGCATCTGCGTTACTGTTCGAAGGATTTTTCAAAAGCAACAAATAACTCATATTCTACCACACAGAATAATTTCTCCACTTACTGTATTAACATGATGTTCACTACACGAGTTCTTCGATATTAAAAACCTCTCGCCTCACTCCACCGGCTGATCTAATGCGCATCCAACATTCAGAGGCATAGCTAGATTTGCCAAGCAGTACAGATACATTATTTCTTCCAAGCCTACGCAAGTGAGCGAATGTGAGCAATGTAATAGTCGTTTGCGTCTATGTCCATCTTAAGTTCCAGGTGCACTGCAACAGGACGACACAGGACGGGAACATGACGTGCTGTTTGGTTTCTCTTCCTATAGTTTCTTATGCAGGAGCGCACATTGAGGCAGGCAACGGACAGGCACATGCCAGGACGGACAAGGCCAACGCCGTGGCCACGTGCCCCTCGAAGGCCACGTTCCCGTCCTGTGCCCTCCTGTCGCAGTGTGCGTAGACTTTAAACGCAGGGTTTGCGATGCGTTGAATTGAACGGCCATGTGCATCGGACCTGAAAAAGCATAAAATTATTCTGAATAAACTTTCGAATAATACACAAAGTTTCATACATGAATTCCGATGAACTTTCCGAACGGTCAGTAAACCTTTCATTAGCATTGGAAATTGATGGGATGAAATACGACCTGTGTATGCAAAAAAGTTATTCAGGTGAAGTAATCACGGTTGTTATGTGATAGTCAAACAAAACACGTGCCACTGAATTATTTATCCTATTGTTTATGGATGACTGTTAGTAACTAGATTTCCTATCTACCAAAATCGAGAGACTGAAGATCTGAGGCTGCGAACTTGGTGAACATTTCGATGGTGTTATGGAGGTTTTTCGTCCTGTTTTCAAATAAAAAAATCAAAAATTCACCAGTATCATAATAGAAGACATTGTCAATGTGAAAACCATAATACAAATTGGGGCTTTTCCTAAATAATAAATTTTATGACATAACGTCAATTTTTTTCGTGATATGGTGTTAATTTGTAGCGTTTAAGATCTGTACTGTTCGATTCAACATTTGTTATCTGTTGTAGTGCATTTAGTGCCATAAAAATTTGTGCTGGTCCATTTACTATTACTTATTCGTTATCTGTTACTGACCCGTTACTTGATAAAAATTAATAATGATTAGTCATTTTTCACAAATAAAATTTTCATTCTAAAAGCATCAACTCAAGTTTCTACACTATTGCAGAATATTTAGACATCTCCACATTCACATGGGAACTTTCAGATATTTAGTTATTTTATTTAGTTATTTTCATATCTTCAATATTTTTTAAAGTTATTTTTGTAGTAAGATTTGCTACAAATGTAAACTTACATAAACAGATAAAGTATGTCTATGTCTATCTTATAGACAGAAGGCAGTATGTGGTTTATAAAGGAGGGGAATCAGAGGATTTCTTCACAAGATCTGGCGTACCCCAAGGGTTCAATCTAGGACCCCTATTCTTTTTATTACCAATAGATGATCTGCCAGAGGTAGTTCAGGATTCGCAATGTGCACTATTCGCGGATGATTTTAAATTATTCAAGGAAATCAAGTCAAAAAGATGTAGTTTTGCTATAAAATGGCGTAGATAGAGTTTACGAGTGGTCCCTGGCTTCACATTTAATGTTAACAAATGCTTTAGTATGTCAATTACTAGGAAAAACCAACGGAATTCTCACTTTTGACCAACATTATAAACAGAGCATATAGAATGCTGGAGCTTCATCATTAGGAACTCATTTAAATTCACAAAAATATCCACATTACCAACACTTTAAAATGCATTTGTCCGTAGTATATTGGAATATAGTGCAATAATATGGTCTCCTTATTATTCAGTTCATAAAAATGAAATTGAAAAGGCACCGAAAAAATTCTTAAGATTTCTACATTACAAAAAACATGGTGAATATATTTTTGATCTAAGTTATTATACTTCCTTAAGTGAATTGAAATTCAAAACCTTAGGATCCGAAAGAAAAATTTATTTTCTATTATTTTTCTATAAGCTATTGCATAATAAAGTGGATAATTCACACTTGTCAAAAATTTATTTGAACTACAGCACATACTTCAATAATAGAAGAAAAGATGTTTTGCCTTAGCCTTGAACCAACCTAGGTTTAAATTCCCCAATATACAACATGTTGTATCCTCTTGCAAATTATTTGAGAAATAGATTTTTTCAATGTCGATTGTGATGCAAAAACATTTTAAAAAATATTGAAATTGAGATGTTATCCTTAGAAGTTAATAGTAATGTAACTGAGAGCCCATTTTAATGAAAAAGGCCAAATTGTTATTTTCGACTGAATGTGTCTTTGAATTTGATTTTGATTCAAGTGATTTGGAGTTACCTTACTATTAGTCATCGTATTATATTGAGAATGGTTATTTAATAAGTTTTCAATATTGTAATCGATTATTGGAGCTGCTTGTTCTGCAGATTACTTATTAAATAAAATATCTGTTATTGTGGAAAAGATGCTTCGGGGGAGATGGTTGGCTAAAATACCCATGATGGCCATCCCTTTTACCAAATTTACCGACCGTGGAGGATTCATTAAAGACAATGAAAAACAGATACGCGTTAAATTTTCCGAGCTATTGCATAATAATCTTTTATCATTATCATTTGCTTCTAATCTGAAGAATCGAACTACTGCAAAAAGTAGTGAACTTGGAACCGGTCCGAAATTTTAACGGCTTTTCTTTCACTTCTTACGGTAAACCACGTGCTGGCAGAGCAGAAATTGTGAATTTCATCTCGCTAACGGTTAACAGTTACCAATAGAATTAGAATTTTCAATGTAATATGTTGTTTGTTACATAAAGCATTTAACATTAGTAGGTGTCACGTTACGCAATAGGAGAGGAACGTACGCTTCGAACATGTGCTTAGACAACGGCCTGAAACGTGACTAGGCCGCCGTAATGGGATTTATCAGCAGTGTTGCCAAACAGAAGGGTTCAACAACAAAATTCACCTTCGCCTTCACCCGATTCTTGATGTGACCTTTGGGACGCATTCACCACAGCGTGAAACCCTTCATAAACATCCACGATGGAGAAGGATCCACCAAATATGTTGCTGTTCCTTGACATGATGGTGGAGTGCACCGACAACAAGCGGTGGAGGAGGAAAAGAGAAGCCGTCTCAACCAGTCAGAGGACTGTCAGAGATTTGGGGAAAAATTGGGTTCAAGTGCAACATTAGAACCTACTTCAGATCCGGGAAAACCGTTCGTACAGAGACTAAACTACCCAATAAGTACAGGGGCTCCAAGAATTACCTTTACCAGAGACCATATGAACGCGACAAGTTTCAAAACTTCGTATCGGCGAGAACATGAAAAAGAAAACCAACATTCGATAGCAGAGCATTGAACACACCAATAATCAGCCGAGAACACACAGGAAAACCTTTATAAAAGGACTACATGAGAAAGGTACTGAAGATCTGCTTTGACGTAGTAGAAAATCGACTCAGAATAATTATGGCTCAGAAGATAACTAAAGAAAATGTCCAGATGAACGTGACAAATATCCAAGTTAGTGGGTGTTATGAAAAGGTGAAAGAAACATTGTCTGGAAATAAATCAAAATATCAGGCAGTTCCTGAGCAAATACTAGAGACATGAAGTTAGGTTCTGGAGACGTACTAGTGAACTTCGACGTGGTCTCCTTATACACATGGTCCCGAGCAAAGATACCATCCACTCTTTCCAGTGGGATGGTGTTTTTCATGGAGACTTTTGAACACCAGACCTCAGAGCAAGCGGCCTTGAAACCATATTATTGGCTGCGCTATGTTAAAGACACGTTCGTGGTATGACAAGATGATGAAGAGACACTAAACGATTTTCTTTTACATCTAAACTCTTGGATGATCTTGTGAAAAGACGTGAAGATGGTACATACGAATCCTAGCTAGGCTAGTAAAGGGAAAATCTTTTCTTCTCTATGTTGAAAATGTTACAGACCGGATTTGGAAAATCTTACAAAAATACGACGTGAAACCAATATTATACAGGCACTCACATTATATTATTCGAAGATACAGTAATACTCGATGAAAATCAAAATTACTATCCAAGTGTGTATAGAGACGCAAATGAAATTTGAAAACATAGGGATAATTTCAATAGAAAAGAAGATGTAATGAACATCAATAAAATCTGGCTACTTATCCCTAATGGTACACAAACAAGTTCTGGTGATCCCATAAATAGTGTCGGGACTGGTGATAGGTGAATTATTAATTAGACGGACATAGCGTTTATCAACAATGAAATTCATCAATGACAAAAACACCACGGCAAACAAAAACGCGAAACAGACAATTACAGTGTAACCTCGTAGCGGGGAGACTTCAGAGATGTTTTTTAGTTCTCGGTTGAAACTTCAGAATCAGAATGAACTAGTTCCCGGCCGATATCCCAGAATAGACTGAATTCGGCGGTTAAAAAATGTGTTCGAAGTGACACTCGAAAAATTACCACTGCAATTGTTGGGGTAATAGATATATAGGCCAGTCAAAATCGACAATAATTTGGAAAAACAAGATGTATCTCTGATTTATTAGTATGTTGTTAGAACCCATTAGGGCAATTTATAATCAAGTTTGCAACTCTTCAACATTTCTGGAAAAATGCGATTTCACGTTTTTTTTTAGATTTTGAGAGAGCTACGGGGCCAACAGACCCCGCAATCTCAGTCCAAAGAAGATATAAAACTAAAATTTTTAGATTTGAAACAAGTGGCCTATTTTCAAAGTGCCGTAACTTAGCAATTAATTGACCTACAGAGCTCCAATTAGGCTTATTCTATCACAAATTTAATGTTCTTAAAAACCGTATATAAAAGTTTTTGTCAAAAAATGGATGGATTAGGAGATACAGAGCAGAATATGAAACAAGTCCAAAAGTTTCGCGGTTCCTGGTGTGTAAAAATTTTTTCACAACTTTTTGAGAGTTGCTAACGTGGGTATACATAGCCCTAGTAGGTTCAAATAACATACTAAAAAATCAGAGATACATCATGTTTTTCCAATTCAGCGATTTTGTGTATCGATTTTGACTGGCCTAATAGTCAACAAGGGTCAACCTCTTGGCCCTAATTCCACTTGATAAGGGCGTCAACGATGGTTGAATAAAACATTTGGTTCAGTGTCGTAAACAGTTTGGTGTCGTCCAAAATCCATCCGTTTCTTTAGGCAATAAATGTTCGTTTCGACGTATCTCGCGATATGAAATAACGAAAATATCAGGTAGAAATTAAAATGAAAGAATTGACATAAAAACCCAAGCAGATGGATATTTTGGACGACTGCTCGATGGTAGAGTTATGAAAAGTTAATTTCGTAAGAATAATTTATAATGAAAAATAAAAATCACAAGAAATAAAATGTTTCTGAACTATGTTGTTGTAGGAAAAACGCCTACAAGAGAAACCAAGCCACAATAATAATATTATAAATGATATAAATCCTAAGCAGCTGAAAACAGTGGAAGAGTTTATGTGCAACTGACAGTCAGACTGAACTCACGACTGTACAGTGTACATCCTACCCCAGAGACTCAGCTGGAAATTGCCACATTTCAAACGAAGTAAAATACCCACATCATATACAATAAATCTATTATCGGCAACGTTGTGAACCTAGGTGTTTATGGTAGCAGAATGGCTTAGCCACGTGAAAATCTCGTAATTCTTATCAATCAATCCGATACATTCCGAGTTTTCCTTCTGTTGCGTAAGGAGCCGTTAGAATAAGATCGAGCACACTTATTTGCAGATTGAAACGTTACATGAATCTCATTTCTTTATTTAGATCGGTTGACAAGAGTACCGAAGGAAAAATGAAGTTACCCGATTTATGAACATCTTCCAGGAATTTCGTTATGTGTTCACAGCACAGAAAATGTATTTTCAGGTTGAGTGGCAGCTATTCTCCTTCGGAAGAGACGTTTTGTGTCTTAAAAACCAATTAATTTTTCCGATAACACTTATTTGGTAATCTGATGCTGATGACATTTCTCCTGAAGATACAAAACGTTAATTCACCTACAGCTATCGAGGATAATATGGAGATACCAGCTGCGATTATTGATGAAAACATTTTACCTTTGGCAAACCCAAGTCCAGTTGCTGGCTCAAGTGGTTTGACTTCCACGAGAAAGAAAAAAACAATTCCTGATTCGACAAAGTCATTGAGGCAAAAAATTCAAAAGACTCTTCTTCAGACACTGACGAATCATCTTGCGAGTTACAAGAAGTGTATGACAATTAAGCTACAGACGAAGATAAAAAAGCAAAGATCAAGAACAGGATATTCGAAGAATTACATCTAACACCTGAACCTAAACAAAGCAAAAGAAAGAAACAGAAATCCAAAATTTTGGTCTCGACACCGACGGAAGAAGAATTGGAAGAGAAAGAAATAAAAAAATAAAAGAAAGCAGCTGCTACTGTCAAAAATCGCGTATTTAGCGAAGATGCAGAGACTAAGGAGCCAAAAAAATGAAGAAACAGAAGATTGAAGTAATGGAGCAAGAAACACCATCAACATGCTATGTTTGCGGTAAATTCGTGGCAGAAAATGAAGAATGGTGGCGATGCGGATCATGTGGCATATGGTTGTACAACTGCAGATTATGCAAAAGACTTTAACATCATGTTATTATTAGTGAAGGGTATTCATTTAGTTTTTTATTTTTTTAAATTCTGTAGATATTTCCCCACCCGTCGTCGATATTTCTCATTAGTGGTCGGGTAATATCGACCTAACAACTTTTTGTATTTTTTTATTTTTTTCTGAATAAAGAGCATTTAGAGGTTCAATTGGGGTTACTTACCTTCTTTGAACATCAGTCAATGTATACATATCAATATATGTGTCTTTTGTTATCACGTATTTATTTTATAAATTATTTGTATTAGGTTACAGAATGTTTTTCGAAAATGTGCATTTTCCAAATCCAATGGTGTAAATAACGTATTTTTTCAAATGAGATATCAATAGTTATTAATGAAAAACAATTTTTTCAATGAGACACCCAGTATATTTCTACATATTTCAATAGAACTTAAAATCATCATTTCAAAAATGTAGCACACTTGGTGTTTTGCTAGAGTCATCTTTAAAATACAGAGCTTTTGAGGTTTA
>WOGR01007556.1:0-12332 GCA_015342045.1 Leptinotarsa lineolata | reverse complement strand
TCCGTATCTTTGGATTTCCCGGTATAAATTTCAAATTTCTGGCAATAACCATTTTTATTTGCTAACATCCACACTTTGTAGCCCCTTTTGATCGGCTCCTTCGGAAGATACTGTTTCAATGTACTACTGCCTTTGTATTTGATCATCGATTCATCGATGGCCAACTCCCTAGAAGGAGCCATGCAGTCCATGAAATATTTAGATATTTCGTTCAGAACGGGCCGTAATTTATGAAGTTTGTCATTGCCTGGCTCTCCTTTCTTGGGCATAATTATATTATCATTCAAATTTAGGTTTGAAAGGATCCAGCTTAATCGCTTCACTGGCATCAGTGAACTTATATATGGGTATTAGGAATAGGTGGTACGTTTTCTGGACCAGCGCCCCATTAAATGCAATATTTTCTGGGTACACCTTATGAACCAGAGCCCCTCAAAGAGTTGATGGAGGAAACTTCAGTAAGGTAATATTTTGAAAATTATATATAAATGTTCAATGTATAAGAACATTCTCAAACTTATACATTAATGTTTAATGTATGAGGACTTTTTTAAATTTTTACATTGATGTTTGATGTATAAGTTTGAAAATGTTCTTATGAGACGAAACTGCAGTAACGTTAGTTACAAATAAAAATGGTAAAAACCATAGAAAGTTCCATTTTTAATTTTCCATGATTTCCTACCACGTAGTAACGGCTAGACAGCCAAAAAAAGTGGATGACTCCAAGATTTTTAATAAAGGTGCTCTTCCTGGACATAGTTTTTATAATATTTCTGTACATATATAACAGTGAACTGTCCAAATAAGTATGCTGCAATGTTGAGATCTTTCACCATAGAAAAAACTGTAGCAAGAGGATATCATCATATTATTCAATAAAGAAGATCGAAAAAAAATCTGTGAAATCTGTATCAGTAACTTATTGAAAACTATCTTTGTGGTAGGGGTCAACCAAATAGATATTGCGGTCTATACTTATTACAATCTTTATGGAATTTGTCAAAATCCCTGATATTGCATTCTACAAACGGAATGAATGTCATTACTTCGATACTTCTCCAAATAGTTAATAGATATACAAATATACAGGGCAAATAAATGGCCGCTGGTTCAGGAGTAGTTTACAAAATTTACCTTCTTGTCTGTTGCCGCGAGTTTTATTGTCGACAATGTTTACTTATGACTTATTTTTTGTCAAATCGACCCTCAAAAGTTTTTGTGCAGCTCAATTTATTTCACAAACTTTTACATTTATATTAGTATTTAGAATATAGATAGATAGATGAAGAATACAATGGAATTATGGATGTAAATGTAAAATAACTAAACTACATATAATGATAGTGAGAGTGATAGTGTTTGAACATTTTTTTTTCATTAAAGTAAATGAATGGATTTGATGAATATATACTTTATATATGGCAATTCGTTAAAAAAATTATAGGCTAGATATTCATAAGATCTTTGGCATATTGTTATTTCAACCAGATTTGTTTGTACTATATCTTCAGTTTAACTGCGGATATTAAAGCTATGTTCTGTTTGTTGCAGAATATATTAATTTTTGTAAGTATATATGATTATATTATGCAGATATTTTTGTCGAAGGTCTAAAATTCTTGTTTTGTCGAATAAATCATTTGTTGTGTATGTTGTTTTACTTGATAAATTATTTTTAATATCTTCTTTTGAAGAACTTTTAGATTTTTCAGATGTACAGATGCTACTGTGCCTCAGGAAAGGATATCATACTGTAAACGTGATAAAGCCAGTGCATGTATCTTCTGGTGATTGATGTCTAGAATTTTCTTAGGATACGTGAATTTGAATAATATTATCGCCATATTTTCACAAAATAATCCAAAACATTGAATAATTAAAAACATAAACATTTTTCTTGTATCAATCGTATGAAAATTCATAAGGCAGTTTTTGAGTTTATCGCGTTGAGACAGACTAAAGCACTGGAGGACTTTATTTCATTCATTCTTTTATATTTTTATACTGTTTTTTGTAGTTTACAATCTTCCACAATCTGAAAAAAGAAAAACTAAATCAATAGAGAATCTGCTGAAATGTAGTAAAGGGCAAACTGAAAAGTTCACCCCGAAAAGTTACTGCGTAATATAAACTACTGAAAAGTCCAATCAGTTTGTAACTTGTCGTTTTCATAAATTTTGCCTACAAATTGAAAAAATCAATTAGAAAAATTAAATATTGATACTTAGCTTTCTTGAGTGGTTCGGAAAACAATTCTCTTCCGTTGATAGTTCTAATTGTGGAAGGTTATAAATCCAAAAAACAGTATGAAATATTGGGTTCTTCACAAAAAATGTCTTATGAAGAATATTTTTTCATTCATCATAGAAATCCCTTAAATGATCTACCTTCATTAGGTGAACTCACATTAGTATGGAACTGATTGATTGAATGATTAACTGATTGATTGAAGTGTTAGTTTATCTTTCCAAAAAAATATCAAATATTTCTCACTCCCCGTCAGTTTTGAAACTTCATATGACCGAAAGTGCCATTCTAGATTTTTCATTTTTGTCACATACTTTTCAATTTCTTGTTTTTGCCAATCACATAAGTAAGACATGCCATTCTTGTTGTTATTAGGAATTTCTGGATAATAAAATTGGTCAATTGAAACAAAATGATGCTAAATATATTCTATTTGTTCAGTACCGTGCATAAAATTTGAATAGTTGCCAATAATGCTACTGCAAGCCTACGTATTTTACACGATAGAATCCATTCGCAATAATAAACTACCTGATGAATTTAAGTTATAAAACACCGGTCAACAGAAATTAATAAGAAGTAACTGGGATTTTTAAAAAGCGAAATCAAGACCAAATTTTTAATGAAACTTCATCAAATTCATTGTTGGTTCCTCATCGATTATGTAAGAATTTCTGCAGAGTCAAGTTTTCATCATTGGAATTTTTGTTATTATTCGGATGAGATGATCCGAATTCCACTAATGGATTTTGAAAATATTAGAGTATTATATTTAGTTTACTTAAATTTGGTTCTTATATGACAGTATATATGAACAGTTAACTGTTACTGTTTACGACGCGCGTTTCACTGACCAAGTTGACGTCTTCAGGAGATGAAGGAAACTTCATCTCCAATCCTTGAAAAGAGGCTCCAAGAAATTTCAGAAAAGATACTCAGACTGATAATCTTTTTAGAGGCCCCAAAATTAAGATTGTTTCCTTCCATTGAGGACGACCTCACATCTTCAATAAATGCTTTGTGCAAGTCTCAACGATATTCTGAAATATTCAATAGAAAGGATATGGAAAGTAATTACTGTACAAAGATAAAAAATCCTTTTTTCCAAAGTAGATCATTCCCATGAATTAAAAGAAAGGAAAGGTGTTGGAAAAGTATCATCCCATCATGGTTTCTTGACAAGTTCTTTCAACGCAAACAATACAACGAATAAAGAGGCTAGCAAGTGCCCTGTTAATTCTTTTGCAAAGCTAGGCATTGGACTGCGTCGATCACGATCTTTCAATTACTATGATATCAAGATGGTGTTAAAAATGCTCGTTCACATTATCACAATCACTTCTGACAAATAGAACTCAAAACGAGTTTATCAACATGTATCATGGACAAACCAATATAGGTATTCTCCAGGGTTCGATCCTAGGGCCTATACTCTCTTTATAGTATATGAACATTCTCCAAGAAAATTATAATGAAACGGATTTTGCTCTATATGCAGTCATTTCCAACAGAGAAGAAATAATTCTCAATAAATAATACTATAATACAATATGATCGTGAACCATATAAACGAATAGGTTGTTGATAACCTATAAAAATGACTTTCGTTCAATATACTACATGTTATGCCTAATACTGGTTGTCACTTAAATATTCCTGTAAAGAGTGTTAGGGAAGTTTCCACTCTATTTTTGAATATTTAAAAATCTGAATTGTCTCTTATTGCTCTCGGTAACGTATTCAATAGAGTGATTGAGTTATATTTTGTTAAATGTTCAAAGTGCATGGTTTCATGATTTGGTATTCTTGGAAGATTGCCATTCCTGATGCCATATTTATTTGAGCTGGCTAGATTCAAGAGATGAGTTTTTAGTGTTCTCGTACATTTGAAAATATAAATATATGGGGTCGTCAGAAATTTTGCACAACAGATGGTGGTCTACAACTTTCTTGGTAATCCATTCCGAAAATCAGTTTCATCATTCAGTCATCAAAAAAAATATCCTCACGACATTTCTCGCCTGATGATGTTCGGCAAAATGTGTGGATATAACATAGCGTAATAGATATTCAATAATTCTACAGACATTATGCAGTTTTTCATGCGTTTTATCGCAAAATAGGCCGCGTTCAATTTTGCAGAAATATTATCTATGCAGGAATCCCAGTGAGACTTGATTTTTTTATCATGTCTACTGCGTTATGTGAACTGTAAGAAGTATATGGAAATGCCTCTTCGAAAAAAATCAATTTTTATTGTTTCTGATACATTGAGTATTAATCGGATATTCCATTTCAACTTTGTTTGTACTCGAGTGTACTTGGTTTGAAAATATTCAACAATCTACCTAGATACATAAAAATTGCGAAAAAGGTATTATATCTAAATTGAGTTGGAAGTCATTTTGGATGAACAAATGTTTTAACAACTATGTCGTCAGCATTTTCATTATCATTGTTCTTAACATCGTTATAGATGTTTATTTAAATTAACATAGTTTGGAAGACTTCGAGGAATGAAGGATTTATTTTCAATAAACATAAATGTGTCTCTAACAGAATACTGTCTGACTGTTTTATTCTGTATTACTTTTATTTTCTAAATCTTCTTGACCCAATTGAAGTATGTTGTACTATGAAATGCTAGAAGTAGATCACAAACTTCACGATTATTGTACAATTGAAATTGTTTCGAAACGGAAGCTAATTAATAATTTTGTTGACGAAATAACCGAATTTTTTTCTTGTTGCACACGTTACCATTCAGAATATATATTTATTTTCAATTAAAATTTCAGACTCACCATCGTCAGTATACGGTCCGGCTGAAGCCGTTGGCACCAATTCTGCCAGAACGAGCACCAAACTAGAAGCCAGCAGCAACCAAGTGTACTTCATGTCGTAAAGAACGAAAGATCGAAAAAAAACACCTCCGGGTCACAGGCGGCTGGTTTACCGTGGCGGAATGAGCAAGAGTAGCGTCGCGACGCGGATATATCGCGGAGACGCCTCCCTTTTCGGAAGAGCATGCGTTCACGGGAGGCGCCCACGAAGTTAACACTTCTTGCGGGCGCCTGAAAATAATTGTGCAGCAATTCATGTGAGGCTTTAGTGATTCCTATGATAATGCCGAAGAGAGAATGGAAGCTGTTGTGGGCGACTAAGTCGACAGATTTGACGTAGACGTGAAGGGTACAAGTGTTTTATACGTCAGCCTAAGATATGCACACATACAATGACTCATACAATGCACCATTGATGATAACTACTCTCCGTTTCATGGGTTTTTTCCCATCATCAAAACGACCTATCACAGCTGTCTAAATAAACGTTACCAAAAAGTTATACCAAACTTCAGATCATCAGACTCAATCGAATCGCTACTAGGTGTACCTCAAGGCTCATAATTGGGACCATTGCTTTCCACTATTTATAGGTGTAAATTCTTCAAGCATCTGATATATGTAACATCACATTTCAATGCAGAATATACCCAATTGTGCCTTGCTTTTGATTGAAAATATGCTGTCGCAGTTTGCAAAGAAAGTAATGGGGATCTTGCAAAACTTGCTGATGTCTCAGAGAAATTCGCTTATCTGTCAACCCCTCTGAATTTAAAGCTTCCTTTTCGAAAGGAAAATTGGGATACGAATTGAAGAAGTTCATAAATAACAAAACTTAGTTGACAATGTCAACATATTAGTATTGAAATTTGTGTTGGAATTTGAGTACTTGACTGAATCGCAAATACAAAATACCAAAGAGACAAAATATCAAGCTCGGACGAAATGTATATGAAAATGATTTATTTTCAGTACTCTTTGACAATTAAGACAATAGTGTTTCCAGTCTTCGTCGCCGAAAGTGGGAAAATTTTTTTCAAATGGAATGGCAGATCTTCCATACAATTTCAGAATTCATGGATATAATAACTCCTAATGAAATTATTCCAGAAATATATCATAACATGAAACAAACTTCATCATTGTCGAAAAGTAAATAGAGAATTTTAGAATATTTATTGGGATTGAATCATGATATTTGTCTTTTATATTACAAAATCTTAGAACGAATATAAAACTCATCAAATATTTTTCAATATATTTTTATACGTTGCTGTGGCCCTATGTTACGATTTTTCAAATTTTTCATAAAATATTTCCGTTTTCACGAATTTTCTTCTATTCTGTCTCTGGCTCACTTGTTGAGGTATTTAAATAACCTTCATTACTGTTCAGATAATGCGCAATTGAATATTAACGTAATAAGACTGTATCCTCCACATAAAAGAAAATTTCCTCCGATATTCATAATCAATGTTGATGAAAGAATGCCCAGAACCCTATTTTCATACGATCCCAAATTAGCTTCATATTGGCAACTGTAGCGTTCCCGTCTAATTTCCTTCTCTGTGGGAGGAGAACCGGAAGGAATGGGATAATAATAAAGAGAAATTATCTAACAACCGGTTACATCAGGGTTGTATAAAAGGAAAGGATAATAAGAACATGAAAGAGGTTGTCAATAAGCTAATTGATTTCATTGTCTGGCTTCCCAGCAAGCAAGTGGTTCAATGGAAGCTCAATTTTTCTTGTAATAATTCAATCAATTGGAAACGAATGAAATCCTTGTAACATTTCATTTTTCCACTTCTCATTTGATACTGTTTGTGAGGCAATCTGAACACGAAGAAACCCTTTTTGCCAATTTCAACTAGTAGACTGTAACATAACAGTTATTTAAATTTCTATTTTCTCTTTTCACAGATCTGAGATTTTTCTGAGCAGTCTGCAGCAGTAGGAGGGACTGGTGTCGGTTGTAACAATTTTCACAAATTAATTTTTTTTAACCAGTTGAACTTTTTGAAATTTTCAATTCACTCCAACCTGTAGTAGGCACTCCATTACAGAGTATCCTTAGCTAAAAAGCTGACTAAGTATTACAGAAATGACATTATGACCCTTTGTATGTGTGATGGCAATAGTAACAGAGCTGGTGTTGATTGTAACATTTATCAAACTATAAAGTTAATGAATTAAATAGAATGTAGTAAAAAATATATTTCATACGACGATGATAGAACATATACGAAAGCACTAGAAATAAATATACTAACAAATTATGGTAATATATTTTTATAACTAATCACTGTCAGATTCACAATTGAAGCAATTATAGAATGGTATTTTGTTTGCACAGTTCAAATGTGCCCAATGCTTACATACGTGACATTGTAACCAATCTCCGGAGCTTGATGAATATGGACCTCCACACACCAAGCACAAAACATCCTCATCAGAAAACTCGGATGAATCATTTTTGGGTTCTTTCAGGGATGTTTTTCTCTTTTTCAATTTTTTCTTGCATATTCTCGATGGGAATGATTTTTGTTGTGTATTACGTTCAAGCTGGACTTTACGCTTGACGGTGTCTCTTTTCTTTGAATTATCTTCAGTTAATTTCTTTTCCGGTGTATCAGTTAGTATAGCCATCTTTCGTCTCATTCTTTCTTTTTTTTGGGGTTTGCTCAGATCTACCTTCGACAATGCTTTCATTTTCTTAGGCGAAATGAATGCTGCTGGATTATTAGGATTGGGTGATGGAGTAATATCCTTTTTTGGTGATAAGGTAGTGGATGGACCCGGTAAACTCTCCACGTAACTGTTGTCTTGAACTGTAGATTCTGATTGATTATTTTCTACGGCTTCTTCATCAAGAAGCCTATCGGTTACAGCTGATGCATTGAAATCACTATCTCTAAAAATTTCTCGATTGTGAAAGGCCAGGAGAAAGTCCAGGAGAAACCAGCGAGAATATTGGCAGGCGTAGTGGCCAGAGGAAGTGATGTTCTTACAACAGAAGGCAAATCGTATATAGCATCCTTTTGCCAGGATTATTTTTCATCCATTGGTCACCCGCAATATTGAAATATTTCTTGAGAGGACTATACACCCCTGATTTAAAGGTTGAAGCCTATGTGAAGTGTGCGGCGGAAATGAAAGTAGAGTACGTAACCATGAAAAGAAGAATATTGGAGGTACGGTATTTCCTAATGCATTTACCGCTACTCACAGTATTACTAAAGTTCCGCATTCCTGAGATGATATGGATCCCACTTACTCAGTTCCTTTTCTAGGTATACCTGACAATTCATAAAAAAGTTGCTTACATTTTTTCTATTGAAATTAATGACTCGCGAAAGGCTAATGGCTTGAGTTGCACGAAAACTTAAATTTTGATTCGTCGCATGAAAGCAAGAAGCCAGTCTTCACTTGCATTTTCAGTCATGATCCATTTTTCTGGGTAGGATAAGCTAATTTAATTTGCAAATTGAAAAGTTAACTTGCATAGATCTTTTGTGGTTAGTCCGAAATATAAATCCACAGCCCTTCGCAATATTTAGCGAGCTGTAACTCCTGTTCTTCATATAATACTCTGTTTTGTGGATTGTATCCAACACAAAGCTGTTAGTTTTCACGTTACGATTCAACATAGTGTTATAAAGAAACATGGCACATACCACAATCTTCAGCCACGTTTCTAATAGATTGATTAGTTTCTATTACCTTCCTAGCTAGTTCTTCACGAATAACTTTTGGTGCTAACCCCCTATCCGTTTTTCTTGGCCTTGGTTAAACCATTTCTGATCGGTCTAGAAAATAATTCAACTTTTGTGCAGTGTGTGTTTCAATCGACACCAAGTTAACCTGTATATAAGAAAGATGATTTTTGTATACATTTTGTATATCTACATACATTTTCGTAGAAAATGAACAGAGAAAAGATGATAAAAAAGATGGCACTCACTCTGAAATATTTTAGAAATGAGATTTGAATGGTGAAAACAGCAATTTGTGGCACAACTGAAGTTTACTTTCATGGCCAAATACAAACATGTGACTTGTAACGTAGTCAGTGCTACTTTGAATACACAGGCTAGTCAGACGAGAACGCTGTGAATTCTTTGGACAACTTTGCTAGTTTCTAATTCTCAATTTAGCAAGCAAGTAAAAATTTGAATATCAAGTATTTGCATGGCTGGGCGCCAGTATTTTTCATTTCACTATTGAAAATAAAATACAATATACCACTGTCAAAATACAAATGAAAACTTCCTGCTGCGATCAGGTGAGCAATAAAACCATAAATGTATAACAATGTATACATATATCTACAAAAAAATACAAATATTGAGCATGTTA
Source organism: Leptinotarsa lineolata (assembly GCA_015342045.1). NCBI lineage: Eukaryota > Metazoa > Arthropoda > Insecta > Coleoptera > Chrysomelidae > Leptinotarsa > Leptinotarsa lineolata. The sequence goes on along the minus strand of WOGR01007556.1, from coordinate 2,880 downwards.
GCGTTCACCTATTATTCCTTCGTATCTGCTACGACAAATGGAGTTGTCAGAGATTGTTGTTCCCAAGTTGAGTTGAGTTGAGTCTATCGGCGAGTTGAGACTTCCTTGAGAGGGACAGTTACTCATTTGACAAACATGATTTTTGAAATATAACTGTTTTGTACTCCACTGAATAATAATGATCATTAAAATAATACACAAAATATGATGTACAAATATTACTCTCATACCAAAATCTTGTTTTGATGGATCAAGTGTCTGAAAAAATTTGATCTTGAAATCAGGACTCAAAGTGTTTTATGAACAAATCTTGTACGAAAATAAAACCTTGAAATCACCACTGAATATGTTTTTTTTGAAATCAAATAATGTTATACAAAAAACAGACCACTAAAAATTGACTAAATGGCTTGAATAGGTAAAAGGGTTTATCACCATAACCCAGTTAATGTATATAACCAATCCAACACGATAAAAGATAAGGAAAGATTGGTTAAAACTCCACTGAATCCATTCAACAGCTATCAAACAAATTTCTTGATCTGCATACTTGCTCAGCCTAGAGATACGCTCCTTCTCGAATCCGAATTCAGCGGCACAATAGAGCCTCCCGAACGATGATGCAAGATACTTGGATTATGAGTTGATTATTCCATGGAACGAGGTACACATTTTTTGTGGAGAAAACCTGAGGACGGTAATCTTCTCATCCGATGAAACCCCAATTCATCAACGAATTTATCGATCGCTTTGACCTTAATCCACAGTGATCACAGCGAAAATTATAGATTTAGGAGAATCACCGCGATTACTTTCAGATTCAAAAAACACCTCAAGATATTGAACTCTTCCACGTTCTAACCTGAACCAGAGAGAACTGTTTTTTATCCCTCCTTGTCAAAATCTTCCTCCTATCATTCTCTCTCATTACCTATCTTCACGTTACTTGTGAACCAAAGATGACATATGCTAGGAGAAACAACTGCCAATACCGGTTACACGGAATTCAGATATTACCTTTGAACAACGTTTCATAGATGTCTCATTTTATCATGTCATATATAGAAGGAAATGACAGTAACGAACGCAATAGGCTACGGCCAACTCTGAAACTACGTTGGGTGGTTAGAGGTAGATACCCGTCTACGCATATAAGTACGTTTTGATTGATTCCAGGAGATGGCGTCAGAATCACTATGGTTACAATCGAAACCTGTTACAATTGTCGCCAGTCTCCCCTACTACAAATAAATCATAATCAGAATACTGACACCTATTCAAAGTTCATATTTTTTATTCTGATTATTTTCATTCACGTTACGATTATGTATACAAATTGACATGAACATGTACTCTTCTTCTTTTGTTCAGTTCATTTGATGTTTCTCATAGTGATCGACGTAGAGTGAGAAGTGAGGTACAGACAGAGATATCTACTTTCAGTAACGTCTTACTTCGGTGGGCGCCCTCTGTGTATATGCTTGAAGGGACGGGTGCAACAGGTGGTAGCATTTCCTGAACTTTGAACAAATGCCTATTTCATATGTGAAGAATACAGTTTTTTAAAAGAGTCTTTCTGTGTCTGACTTCGCATTAGAACACACAGTGATGATTTAAGTAAAAATTTTTGAGAATCATTCACCAGAATAAATTCCAACTTTTGAGGTCCTTTTGAGGTGAATAAAAATTCAAAGACAGATTATGTGAAATCGTTATTTTAATTTGTTAATGTTAAGTGAACATAGAGTCAATTTCTGTAGATAGCATCCGAATAAAAGCTTTACATTAGGTAATCCTTTTCAGCACAATTTCAATGAAAAAATCAAGAACTGACCTGAGCCCTTGCCTCCGCAAATCAAGTGCTTGTGATTCTAAATGGGCACAAATACTACATTCATGCTTCAAATCTAAAATAGAACAAGAAAACGGTATATTCCGAAGACCGATAGGTTATTTTTTATGCACGGTGTTCCTCAATAACTTGCTTTAATTCAAGGTGGTTGTTTTTGAGTTCATTCTAAAAAACTCCATATAAAAATATATTCAGAAAGTCCTGATTGTGAACTGCAGAGTGCTGAAGTTTTGAGAATACTTTATAATAACTCTGATATAATCCTATATATTCTCGTGAAATGCTTCTTCTATGCACCAAAATTAATTTTCTGCTATACCACTTAATTTTTCGTTCGTGTGAGGTGCTGGATGTGAACTTAATGAATTCAGAAAGGAATGAGGTACGTTACAGTTTTCAGCCATGTGCAAATATGTAAAAATTTAATTTAAAAAATAATACAAATTATAATGGAATTATGAAACAAAAAAAATCAACTGGCGCCCCGACATGACTTGATTGATTCCAGTGGCGCATTTGCTTTTTCAGCTGCAGGAAAACCCGGAAATACCTGCAGATCATGATCTGTCAAAGTCCTCTTTTTCATAAAATGAATTGTAGGGAGGCTCCAATAAATTCAAGATATCGCCAGAAAATTTTGTGACTCGACTATCATCAAACTCAAACCAATCCGTTTCGTCTTTGACCAAAGCGTAAAATTGACCAGATTCAACGCAAGAACCATAGCGAACAATGACTGCATAAAGATTATTATAGTGGTCTGCTAGATTGGAGTGTTCATCTATTTCGAACCTTCGTTTTTGTGACTACTTAAGTTCTGAAGACGAAGGCAGATTTTAGCCTCAGAAACTTTGGGTACCTATTTATATAATTTCATAGCTTTTTTTAAGGATGCAATTGTTAAATCTGCTTTAAAAAAATCTGCTTTTCCATTAATCAGCTGTCCCCCCCCATACGAACAACAACTCTCAGAAGTTGAGAAACTTGTGCGAGCTAAGGACTAACGAGGTCCCCACATATTTTTGTAC
>WOGR01007555.1:0-12332 GCA_015342045.1 Leptinotarsa lineolata | reverse complement strand
CCGCACTGTGGGCGTGAAAGGCCTGTTGGCCGACCTGTAATGTATCACGCATTGTATAAGAGACGCGTGTTGTCTCGTCGACGTAATCTCAGCCTTCATGTTGTGTGCATACCGTTCAATCTTCCAAACCGCAAGGCCGGGATTTTGCTCTTCCGATTTGGAAAGCGATTGGATGACGCTATACACGGCGGTGTTAATTTACCAGATGTCAGCCTCTTTTGTTAGAACATTATGAACCTCGGCTTCCAAACAAGCCAGTTCATGTGGATTCAGGGGCCTGATTCTGTAGAGCGCCTCGCATCATAGCACCTGTCTCCATTGGTGGCATGATGCGAGTCTCCTCTCCAACCGTGCCAACGGGTGGTAGAACTGTAACTTCTACCACTTCGTTAGCAGGCTGGGAAGAAGCTATATAGCCTTGACGCCGAAGATAGGATACGTAATCCCTGAGATTTTGGGCGGAAAAGACGGCATGGTCCGGATGTGTTTCACACCACAGAGCATGCATTCTCGCCATACCCTCTTCGCGCAGGCTATCTCTTAGCTCATGCGTCCACTCAAAGTGTCCGTTGTCATTGCCAGGGTTGTCATCGGTAGGCAAATCTGCTCAAAACCTGAATCTTATAACGCCCTCCTAGGTAAATAACTATGAAATTACTCATAAAATATTTTTTTTTAGTGATACATTAAGTTACAACGTTCGGCAACACCGAAAAGTTATTCTCTAAACAAATCATCTCAAAATTGTAATATTTTGATTATTTGAGTATATACCAGAAGGAAATAACAACAGTACTGAATCAACAATATTTTCTGGATATATATGTATAAGTACACTGTATGATATGTATGTGTTTGATCAACTTAATTTAAAATTTTCTCATATATTGCACACGTTATACGATTATATGATTGTCATCATACTGACGTCTGAAAGCTTTCAGTAATTGATGTGTTCATTAAGAGAGCGATAAAATCAATATGCATTTCGATCTCAATAAGACTAGGTGCAGAAGGTACCGTAATAGCAATTTGATTCACAAACAAAACCGCTACTTACTTTCTCCCTTATCCCTATAAAATCTTAAGCGATATGAAACACGTGCTCTTGTGGTTTCTTGATCTTTTGAACGTGAAATTGTGATAGTTAACTCAATATAATTTTATATTAACAAAAGAATGAATATAATGGCAATAAGAATGGCAAGTTTAAATATTCAAATACTGTTTCCTTTAACGATTATCATAATGCCATATAGTTTCTGTGAATGTCCATGAAACATTCGCCATTCTGAAATTTGTACCGTAGAACCCATTTACTTGCCTGTGTTAAAAAGTACACACCGATAAACCACAGAAAATCAGAACCAGGAGTTTTTAAACTTGTGGAGACTCCTAGGTTTACCAGGAAGCATCCAGCATGGAGGTAGTGAGGGGGGGCAGGAGATATACCTAGAATCTTCAACCAACCTACACACATTTGTGTAGGTTAACCAACCTACACACATTTGTGTAGGTTGGTTGGAGAGGTGGGTGAAGGCAAAAATGTGCCTAACAACGGTGCAGTCCACGGGGGTTCACGGGAATTTTAAGCTGCAATGTATACATGCAGAGGTGCCTTCTCGTGAATGAAGCTGTATACAGCTCATTTTTGTGTACTCCCGAAGTACAGGAGTTTCTCAACTCCTGGAGACTCTTAGGTTCTCCAGAGAGTAGCCACCACGAAAGTTGGAGGCAGGAGTTTTCCCAGATTACCCAACCAACCTATACACACTTGCGCTTTCACCTATCTGACATCCGTGTAGCCTACGGGGGTTTACAGATATTTTGAGCCGCAACGTGTAAATGCAGAGGTAGCCTTCTCGTGAATAAATCTGTAGACAGCTCAAATTGGCGTACTCCCGATGTAGAGGGGTTTCTCAACTTCTAGAGACTCTTGGGTTTTCCAGGGACCAGCCAGCCACCACAAAAGTTGGGGGCAGGAGATTTACCCACACTTGCGCCATCACTTACATAACAACCGTGCAGCCCACGGGGGTTCACGGGTATTTTGTGCCGCAATATGTAAATGCAGAGGTAGCCTTCTTGTTAATAAAGCTATAGACAGCTCAGGTTGGCGTTCTTCCCGATGTACTAAACCGTTGATGTAGGCCAATACGTCGGAGAGGGCCATCTTCTTCTGGCGACTCTCACGTAGTTTCCTAAGATCTGTGGTAGTTCAAAAGCTCTAAAAAGGTAGAGACGAATTCTCAATTAGAGCTTCAAAATGAATAACTTTTTCCCCATTGTAGATCTCGTGCTGGCTCTCCTCATCTCAGATTTACGGTATATTGAATCGTTTTATGAATAAAAATTTTCAATCAGTAAGCCTGATAAAGACCATAAATTCATCAACTTACTCATCATTGGTAGTAGCGAAGAAATTATTGTCATTTTCAATTTTTTGATTATTTCCACTATTTTCCTTCTTTGCCGGAAAAAAATTAATAGCATCGATTCTTCATTATTCCATTTACTCATTCTAATGATAAAATTGGTAAGACATTCATGAATTTTCCTTTATAATAACTTCACTTTGACTATTTTTTCAGGACGATGATGTATTTCAAAAGGCTAGTTTTTCCGTATATAAGTATTCTGTAAAAATTCCTGATTACAAAATATTTCCTTCAATTTGTTTGTTCAATTGAAAAATTGGATCAATTTTATCGTCTTAAAGCCGGTCCTCATTTGTATAAAACAAAAGATTTACGTACAAATTTCATCGAATGTTATGTCTCTTGTAGAAATATTTTCGAAGGAAGTAGATAATATGGCACACGTATAGTAACTTGGCACACTTTTGAGTTAAAAATGCAGGTGATACGAAGAAATGCAATACTTTAATAATAGAGTTGTAAATAGGGCGCAGATGTATTTCTCCAAACAGGTCAGAAATTTGGGGAGTACCCTTAAATTTCTTTTTTGTAACTGAGTAGAAACTGTAACTTATTTCATAATTGCTATTGTATTCATGACTATTGAACAATGTCATGAGTTTTAACCAAAATCTTATATTGTGAATAGAGTTGAAAATATTCGACATGATACAGGGTATTCTAAAAGACGAAATATATATCTATATAAATATATCCATTCAAATAACCATAGTCTTTAATCTAAATAGAAATTCAATATTATATTGTGGGTGAATGGTTGAAATTACACTTCTGTTCCATTTCTCTTAAATTTCAGTCATAAAATTTCTTCCAAAAAAATTGAGATTGAAATGACGACTACGAAATTTCATACATCTCTGAATTTAGAACCCCTGAAGTTGAGAACGCATTGTGTATTAGTGTTATTATATCTCTTGCGGTTCTAGGGTTCACCACATACATAAGATTCTTCACATCGCCATGCAAAATGTTGGTTTTGATAAAATCTGTATAACTCAAACTGCTGGAACATAGTCCTCACACGAACAATTCATATGTTTCCTTAAGAATCTAGTTTTGCCGAAGTTATAAATGAAAAAGTATTACTGAAGGTATCTTCTAGAAATTACAGGTCTATATATCCTGGATGTGAAGCTTGTAAAGTGATACAATTCTCAAAAAGGTATATCAATGAAACAGAGTAACTTTTACTTTACGATCTTCAACCACAGATGGAACTGAAGATGAATTGTACTAACGATTTCCTTTTTATCAAATCATATCAGAAGACCCCTTGGTCATTGTGATTATGTGTAATCGGGAAACAAATAGGAAACAAATTTCAATGAATTCATGTATGTGGCCGTTACTACGTGGTAGGAGATCATCATGAAAAAGGAAAATTGAAACTTACTATATTCTTGGAGCACTTGTATTTTGTAACTAAGGTTACTGCACTTTCGTCCTGCAAAGAAATTTTTGAACGAATACAATTCGAATTATTTGTATACGATGAATCGAGATATTTTTGAATTTTTATTTCATCATCTAATGATGATGGCAATTCAATTGGCGAAACATTGATACAGTTTTTGAAAATATGTTAGATATATAAAAGTCTTCTAGAAGTCAAGTTAAGGGTTAACAATCGAATATTTATGATCAATGCAATATATAGATCCCGTACAGAAATTGAACCTTTTGTGGATGACTTACACTCTATGTATAATCAGTGCAGACAAATATTATTTTGACTATAGCTTGGTAGTTGGAGATTTGCGTGTGAATTCACGTGATATTGATCACAACTCGGACGCAATGAGTGAAAACGGATGTTTCTGCAATAAACGCACCAACAAGAGTAAAAAATGAGTCACATACATGTTTGGATCACATATTTATGAAATCAAAAAATCAAACTCATAATACACTTCTACCTATAATATTGGAAACATCTATTACGGATCATCTTACAACATCAGTACAAATAGTATTATCAGACATTAGTCATGTGGAAAATAATAAGAAAACGTATCATAAAAAGCTCAATAGTGAATTCCTCAGACACAAAATGCAGAATTTGAATTGGAACGGAATTATGGAGTGGATGAGTTCATTTATATCGTAGAAACACGAATAAACGGCAGTACTGAACTTGTAAATATTAAAAGTTGCCTGATCAAACGCAAAGAATGGATCACCACGTTCTTAGTCAATTCAGTAAACAAAAAAAAACAATATATATTGTGCACTGAAGAAAAATCCTGTAAATAGAGTCTTACAAAAAGAATATATAAATTATAAAAAGGTTTTGCAAAAACTGATAGAACTTAGAATAATTTTTATCGCGAACGGCTTCTAGAAGGAAGAAATGATCCCGACAATATGTGATAATATATGAAATCACAACCAACCAAGAAAAATCGTCCAATAACTTGAATAAGTAACAGAGCAGTGAACAATTTCATGATCCTAAGGATATTGCTGATCATTTCAATGCTTATTTCATTTCATAGGAGAAAAGTTAGCAAAAAAATAAAATAAAACGAGTTTCAAATGATTAAGAAAACAAAAAAGACCTGTGTTAAATCTATACAGTGTATGAAAGCCAAATGGAATAAATTCATTATTTCGGTTACTCTATATATTTGAAAAAAATCCCGAAACAGGCCAAATTTAAATTATAATTTGACATCTTTCAACGTGAAAATGCCACCACTACCTTCAACCCCCTCCGAATGACAGGTACAAACCCAATGAGACATGTAATGATGAAAGTTCAGGCGATCGCGCTGGCCATTCAAACGATCCTCGCCTCCCTATTCACCGATTGGGAAATGTTGTATCGAGTTATTGCCAGATATCAACTTGGTAATGTGATGGTGCTCCATCCTGCTGAAACCATATCGTATTCACTCGAACTCAAGGGTTTCTTGGATCAGGATATAAATGTGCTAAACTTGGAATGACATCATTTTGGAGTAGTGCCAAATTATTCGCTCTTTAAGTTGCCCCCAATGAAAAAGGGGCCAATGATATGGTTTCCTGCAATCCCTGCCCAAACGTTGACCTTCCAGTGAGGATTTTCCGTTGACCAGTAGTGGCAGTTTTGCCGATTAGCATTACCGTTAAGAGAAAAAGTGCACTCATCAGAAAACATAACGTCTTCTAATTGGATAATATTGTTATCCAACATGTCCATCATTTGCTCACAAAAATAAGTTTTTCTATCAAAATCATCTTCTTGGGTAGGTATTATTCTATAGGGATGCATTTCATTTTCTTTTAGCATGTTTACTATCGATGTATGGCTTACATTGAATGAAGTGAATGCCTGTCTACTCGATGTATGTGGGTTTTCCTCAAACCCAAGCATCACATCTGATTTGAGTTCATCACTCATTACATTGGCAGCTATTTTTTTCATCTGCCCCACATAACAAAACACGTGAAACTGCTTCTCTATTCTGCACATTATATATTCCTTGAGAGATGGGAGATAAATTGGGAAATTTCTTCTGAAATAGACAGGCTACTTTCTATTGTGTTTGGGTTTTATCTCCATAACCAATCATTTGTAGAACTGTTATTTCATGCAGTTCCGTTAATCTAACCTAACGAACTTCAAACTCAAATCAAAATAATGACAACTGATGCTGTAACATACAACATCAGCAGAAAGAGAAATAGAAAATATCATTGAACAACTGTAAGATAAAAAGTCACCAGGTATGGACGACTTTGAAGCAGAGACACTAGAAACTATTTTAGAATATATTTTGAAAACACTGATATTCCTCATTAACAAGTGTATGGAACTGGGGGGGTTTTCTCCGTGCCTTTTAAACATCTGTATGTAATAACTCCTATACATAAAAATGGAAAAAACAAGTGACTTAGCAAATTACAGGCCAATATCTCTGATATCTTGTCTCGCTAAAGTTATGGAGAAGGTTATATGGAAGAGGTTGAACGCATTTATTGAGAAATACGAGTTGATGTCTGAATCTCAATTTGGTTTCAGGAAAAAAATCTACCCAATATCCAATTAGGATACTGATCCAAAACATATACGGATTAATGTATAAATCCAAATAATCAATTGGTATTTTCTTAGACCTCAGGAAAGCATTCGACACTGTCGACCACAACATATTGCTAAACACATGGGAAGATATTGGAATGAGGGGCACCCCACATGAACTGTTCAGAAGTTATTTTTTCAAACGAACACAAAAAGTGAAAATATTCAATAAAATAAGTGTTGAAAAACTAATAACTTGTGGTGTGCCCCAGGGAACGGTGTTTGAATAACCTCTTCTTGATAAAAACCCATTCAACATATATCGGTTTTGTAGATGACACTATAATGTTATATGGTGACAATAACTGGTTTGATTTGAAAAGGAAATTCGAGCAAGATCTGTACGAAATCAAAACATGGTTTGACTATAAGCTTCTATCGAAAAATTTCAAAAAAGTTTCTACTCACCTTTCAGTAGCTATGATATATGCTTACCAAAATTTGAACTCAAAGTATCCAAGGAAGCTGTAATAAGCCCTGAAGAGATAATCAAATATCTAGGTATAATGATTGATTTTCATCTCACATGGGACCACAATATTGAGTACATAATAAAAAAACTTCGTTGTATTCTTTATAGATTAAAAAAGTTTCCAACATTCTCGATACAAAGCAAACAATAACACTCTTTAGGAGTTTGGTAGAATTCCATATAAATTATGGAATGATTGGTTGGGGTGAAGTTTCCAAAACTTACCTCCATGCTCTGAAAGTAATTCAAAAACGGTTCCTCAGGTGTGTCCTAAAAAAAACTTTGAATACCCTAGTGACCTCTTTATGCCGAGTTAGAAATCTCTGATCCTAGACAGTTGTATTTCATGAATTTAGCCATCGTACAATATAAGAACAAATCTAACTGATATGCCCCTGTCATAACTTTGCCAGACGAAACAAACAGGCAATGTTTTCACTTAATGCAAAAAAGTCAATAGGACAGAAGAACTTTTGTTATTTAGGGCCCAAAATATTCAAATTTCTGCCAGAAGACTAGCAAAATGAATCAAATTCTCATAATTCTAGAAGAAAACTAAAACTCTTATGGAAAAATGCGCCGCGGAGAAAAATAATAAATATAATAAAACACATGTAGGTTTCAAATACTCATAATTTTCAACTGTTGAAACGTTCAAACTATTGGACTATTCTCTGTAACTTTCATATTCGCTTTAACAATTTTATTCTATAATTTTATCTTATGATTTTATTCGTGCTGTATCTGTTAGAATGAAAAGTATCTTTACATATACTAATCAGAGTCTCTGTAATTACTTCATGTTTTATTTCTAATATTGACACACGTTTTATCTTATATTATTCATAGTAATACTTTTTCATGAATATTTTACATTTACACTGCATAAAAATTTTTATTGTCAATAAATAAATTCATATTTGTTTTGTTACTTGTATTTTATTGTCATTCGTATTTTTGTATTATTTCTCTCTCACAAACAAGTGGAATTCTCTACTTCGTGGGTCTAGCCTAATTTATTCACTCTATTTCATCCATTGTTTTACTCACTGTAAATATTATAATTATTATTATATAGAAAAATTCATTCGGTTTTTTGGTTCTAGTCTGAATTTCAAGTTTCCGCCATCTCAAAGTTCATTCGTCGTGTTCGTACGCCTTTTCGAATTTCCTTCCAGTTCAGTGAATTGAAGACGGTACAAATATTATTAGGTCTTTTAACTAATATGCTTAGTGCTGATTATGATTACAAGAATATTCTTTGAAAACACTCATTAATATCAGTACTGAAAGTTTATACAGTAGAAGCAGGAAGGTGATTTGTGAAAAAACTGAAAAAACTGCCTGTTCAATATAATCAAAGGATATAAATACGTAAGTCACTCTGCAAAAGCCATTTGCTTATTCGAGAAAAATCACACCTAACCTAAACGTGGCGTATTGATTATAAAAGAATTTCAAAAATAGGTTTTTGTTAGTGTGAATTTGAATTAAGTTATTTTGAGGAGTTTGGCATTGAGTACATTGATAATTTGAAGAGATATGTGACTATAACTTCCAAATAACAATACACCGAACATGTTGAAAAAGAAAACATTATAGGCTCCCAGAAATAATTAACCTTTCTGAGTATTCTCTCAAAAATACTTTATGTTTGTTGTTGTTTTTTCATTTATGATATAACTTGATCGGGTAATAAATCGTGATCTACCACCTACCGGTTTTTGACAAATTCATTTACTGATTAGGTGAAATTTTGATCTCGTATAAAACTATTCAAGAGTGTCAAAAATTGTGATTCACAAATATATTTATGCATCTCCACGCAACAAGAAATGATTATTTTTCGTGGTACGCTGAGATCGGTTTCACCTACTTCATCCGCTATGAATGAAATAGAGAAAGTTTTGGAATTCCGTCGTATGTCTGCAGAAGAAGAGAGGCTCGACATTTTACCCTCGTCTTTCGACTCGTTTGTTTTTTACCTAGGCCAGGTCTACTTGGGTTATGTTCAACCCTCACTTGCATGGAATCATTATTTATACGAGGTTTTTTCATCCCGATTCGGATCATCTATTGTTCGTCTACAAACTGGGTTCGCTAAGTTGTATTTTCTTTGAGATGTAAATACAAACATTTTAAACTGGGTCCCCCATATTATGCATCGAGATCTACCTGGGTATTTGCAAAAAAGATTTGTTAGCAATTTCACATGATAAGTAATAATTTTTCTGGCTGGTATCAGAATAAATCATATCAAATTCATTCATAATATCAGTGAAGGGTACATAAAAATTTTTCAATCATTGTTTGAATGAATATCAAATATAGACGTCATAGAAACACAATATTTTGATAAGGATGTTGAAATACACATACATATATGCACATACATATAGATTATTGTACACCACCCACAAACATGTATGAGATTCAAACCTTTTTTCTATATCGATTGAAAAAAGCATCAGTTATGTGATGCATTTTGTTCGGCAACTAGGCAATGATCCCATAACTAACACATTCGAAACAATTGGAGTTGACTAGATTTATAAGTCACTATACCTTTGAAACCAATCACAGATAAATTAATTCATAACTTCGTAGTAGTGTTTCAATTATTTTCAATAGCAAGTAACCCTTGAGAATTCACTTACTTCAAATTATGTTTTCTTTAAAAAACATGAAAACAAGTATGGACCACCAGAAATTTGTTAAGTGGCGGAATATTTGATATTTTGTTGTGTTGTCATTGTTTGATAACACATCAGAATAATCTGAAACTGAAATAATTTTTGTCGAACTGGCAGCAGGTTTTTAAATTTTTTGTAACCACTCAATATTCATATTATTTGAAATTGAATTCAAAACAATAATAGGGATAATATTTTTCATTGATCCTTCAGGTTGCTTCTTGTTATGGAATCCAATGATGTAACTCTCATTCAGAGTATCCTCCACAAATTGATAGTATTTTTGAATTTTTCTGATGTATGTCATAGAAAAAGTACTACTTACTCTAAGAGGAGCGGTGCTTGTGCGAAAGTAGCGATTCATGTTGGATTTGGATCACTGGAGATTGAATTCATCTAGAAAAACTTTCCTAGGAAGTGTATTTCACATAAACGCATTTCTCCAAATGAAAGAGATTTTAAACAGTGAAGTTCGAGGTGTACTGGGTTGAATCTCGAAACGGTGAGCAGCCAAAATCCATCGCGTATTTCCTGATACGCACCGTTCTTGGTGGAATCAAATGTGCTGAATCACTTGAACACCTCTCGTGAAAGTATCTATGAAAAAGAGACAAATCTCCAACCTTCCTTCGGACTTCCAGACTATCAACGTTGCAAGTGGTTCGGGTGGCTTTTTTCTGGATCAAATCCAGCAGCTCAAGGATATGCTCAGACGCCATACATGAGAACAATACTGCAAAAAAGGGTCTGATCTGAGCTTCATAAAGCATCAAAAGTTGCTTAGATGTGTACAGTTTTCTGATTCGGAACAGTGTTGCAACCTTCTAAGAAGCAGTTTTTGCAATTCCAGCGACATGATTGTGCCAAGACATATTGGTGTCTATTTTAACCCCCAACAAACTTACTGACGCAGAAAGCGGAATTGTCTATGTTGACATTATTATATCCGGTGCGGAGACATTCATCTCTTTGGAGAAAACCAATGCCTGGGTATTCGTAACATTGAATTGAACCTGGTTACTTTCACCCCAATCCCCAATTCGATATCACCTTCATTAAGATATGCAACCTCCTGCTGCCGGTGAAGATGTACATCCGGAAATGGAATGGAAAGACGAATCAAGTGTGCAGCAAGGCAATATATTGGATTCTTGTTTTTTTCCAATGTGTTGTTGATATACAATAAAAAGAGGGTTAGAGACATTATAGCTCCCTGGGGAACAACAGCGTTGATGGTAAAAGTATTCGAGAGATATCCATAGATGGCCACTTACAGTAAAAGTTCTTTCAGGAAGCTGGAGAGCCATACACAAAAATGATTCAGCCACCCAAAGCCACAAAAGGTCGAAGGCCTGAGAAATATCAAGCGCAACAGTGGATGTCTCCCCATGTGTCTCGATTGCGTTGTTCCAAATATGAAATTACTGGCCTTCCTTATCTGGATATGTGGCTGCTATAGCAAAATTAACTGATGCATATTTAGGTTAGGTGCAGATTTAGGTTAGGTACAGATAGGTTAGATATAGTTATCGCCACTTTGGCCAATGTAGCTCATTTTCAGCGTAGAGGCAGCGATAAAGCGGTAACACTCGTTTGAAGCTACCCTAGTGAGGGTAGCTTCAAACGAATTACCTATTCCAAAATGACGTGCCATATGATGTGCCATTGAAAATGATACATAAGTTAGGCCCGACGATAGCTCCACCAAAACACATTTTTATCCGGTATTTTTGCTACGGTTGGATTCGACTCTCCTTCCATGACTTCGTATGAAGTCTTCTTTAATAGGTTCGTTATCCATTGTTTATCAAATGAGCCTTCATACCATTAATCTTTTCAGTCTATTGAGCGTGGTAACTTACTGCCTCCTAACACTTTCATATACAGTTAGTAAATGAGCTCGACAAACTTCAGGAAGTGATTCTACATGAATAAATAATGACAGTTGAGAGATATTTGTTGACCATTTGTTGAAATGCAATCAAGGACCACATGTTCATTAATGCCGCACATACGGAAAATGATCTCAATAGTTAGATCAACTAATCAGTTCCGACATGGAAAGCCTTCACACCAACGTTCGGGTCGAAGAAGCACTCCAGATCATACAGAGCAATCTATCCGAAGACGGGGACTGGAAGATAGAACAAACCTACCTATAGAAGTAATTATGGAATCACTAGAATGCTGTGCACGAAAATGCTATTTACAACTGAAGCACTAATTCTTTACACAAGATGAGGAACTGCCAATGAAATCGCCACTTTCACCAGTTATGGAGTGGTTTGAAACTCGGGAAATTAAAGAAACCCACAAGACACCCCGGGCCTGGTGGAGATACGTTGATGACACCTTGATAATATGGAACCATGGAAATACTGAAATAGACGCCTTACTGAAGCTCATCAACAGCGTAAGACCTTACATCACTTTCACAATTGAGAAGGAAGTCCACAACAAATTGCCTTTCGTAGACGTATTGGTGACGAGGACCGACACTAAGTGGGAAACATCTGTATATCGAAAACCCACTCACACGGAACAGTATCTAAGCCACGAATCCAACCACCATCAATGGACTAAAAGAGGAATATTCAAGAGTCTAGTAGACCGTGATTTCGGGCTCTGTGATACGGAGGAAGGTCTGTAGCAGCCATACGCAAACC
>WOGR01007554.1:0-12332 GCA_015342045.1 Leptinotarsa lineolata | reverse complement strand
CAACCAGATAAATTCTCTCGAGAAAAATATCTGGTCGAGGCCGGAATCGAACCCACGACCTTCCGATCGTGAGTCGGGCGCAATACCACCGCGCCAATTCCACAGTCGATGACTGTATAATTTTGTGAAGCAAAACATCAATATTCAGTAAATGGAAAATATCATGAAATGATGTCCTTTCAGCATTAAAGTAATAGACTCCGAGAAGGTGAATTTATTGGTTCTATTTTGAATAAGGGTGAGCCACAAGCCATCGTGGGTTGGTCGAAAAGACCCAATGTTACCCACCTTCAATTTTCGAGGTTAACTCACAGTAATTGAAGCTTGAATTTCTAAAAACTAGCAAACTAGAAATGATTAACTATAGAGTCAGTCGTCCTACATATATCATTTACTTTGTGATTTTAGAAAATATTTTTGATCTTTTTTAGCATCCTTATAATTCGATCTAACTTCTAATTTATGATAATGAATATTTGTGAAAAATGTATTCCTAAATCTATGTGTAAATTAGAAAAGTTCATTATAATTTCTCCAGATTGAGCCAAACATCACCATCAACCGATGTGATCATAGCATCGATAGCGTATTTTATGGGAATTTTGGTTTTTTCATTCAAAGTCACTTTGAAGTTCTTTATAACAGTAGTGAGTGCCATTTTGATCTCGAGAAGTCCAAAGCGTGAACCTGAAATTAATAAAAAGTTTGAATGAACGTTTTATGGATTTTGGTTTCTGAACTGAAACGAAACTATATTTTGAATATTGTTAGGATTTTCGTGATTTCAAGAGATCGTAAAAAAATTCTGTAGAAAATACCTAAATGGCAAAATCCTGAATCTGATAGGGACAAATTTGAAGTGTTCCATCATTAGAGACAGTGATTCGTTGGGATTAATGACCAACAGATCATCTGAAACTAATTCACTATGCATACATCAAATAACTCCTAGAAGTCTCGATAATTGTGGACAGATAGGTATTATATATACTAATCAATCTCCACCGTTAACCAAATTCAAAGTAACAGGACCATCCGATTTTTCAATTGAATCCTAGCCTCTTCAGTTTTTCGTCAATATTCACCAAGTTAATGTCATTCTTTCAAAAATGTTATACAATAACACTGACCAATCAGTAAATAGTAATGTATATATCTTTCTTTCAAAGATTGGATTACCTGCAATGAAGCACATCAACGAAGCATTCATGCCCTCTAGTTTCCTTAGTAAAGATTGTCTCACTTTGGATATCATTGAGTATGTCTAGAAGAAAAGTTCAAAGTACTTTTATTATCTCGAAAGATATTTTTTTGAAGTCTTTTAATTTTGGTCAGCCCTCTAAATCTTCTTGAGAAGATGGTATAATTTCAGATGTAAGTCGAAACGGATTGAAAATATTTTTCCTTTTTTTATAATGGGTATGAAGCTGTTCCAGCGTGGAGCTACATACCACACGGTGGGCGGCAAAGGTGGTAAATATAGTAAAAAGGACCACACCCCAAATCGGTATGACCAATTAACACACATTTCCTAATGAGAGGACTGGAGATGATACTGGACGGTCACATCAGGAGGAACGATAATAATAATCGGTTGATTAACAGGTTTTTGTACTGGTGCAGATATGTTGGCACTATCTCAGTCTGTTTACCTGGTAGAGGTAGACAGTTGGGCAAATTTGTCGAATTCCATTCATCCATCATTTAAAATCACCACTGAAATTGAGATAAATGATTCAATGATACTCGTCGTGACTAGTACTAAAATTAATAATAAACATGATTTTGCAATTTTCTACAAACTTATACGGGCATTATCATACGTAATTTCTCGACACATCCCTATAAGCGTTAAATAGTTTGCTACAGGCCTATCAAATATTCAACTGGCACAAAGCAATTTTCAGAAATAACTCAATTTTATCAAATGAATCGGCGTTAAAGACGGTTAAAAGGTAGATATTATCTACTCCATGCGCTCTAAAAAACTGCGAAAACAAGTCATTTACCATGTCTATCTCACTTCAAGAAACAATAATAAGCGTAATAGGACATTGAAATATTTTGGTGAACCCACCAATAACATCGCTCATTTTCCGAAAAGGAAACTTTGACCGCTTACAGAACCACTTCGGCACATATCCCTTCCCTCTTTCTCGAAATATCCGTACTTGGTTCGACCAATCGAATCGTAGAAATACTTCGGTCAGCAGGAAGAACAAGAGCAGGGTCGAAAAGATTCCAACTCGCGCAATAAATTGATGTCGAAGAAAATATGATGATAGGTTTTGCTAAATTTAAATAAAGTGCGATTTGTTATAGCGAAGACGAAATGAATACCTATACAGAAACTTCAGAAAATTCGAAATTGGAGAGACATAAGTCCCGTCTAAGGTGTAATATTCGATTTTTCAGAAGATAACATTATGAAATTCTAGACGTTACAAAGTATTAGGGTATTATACTTTTTTAAAGTCCACTGTTTCCTGTAGGTCAAGTCTTAACCATTATATTCATAAATTCTTCATATTGTATATATCTGTTGAAAATAAATCTATTGTGGGACATAATTTCTTACCAATACATATTCTCGGACCTTCTCCAAAAGGCAGAAAAGCGAAAGGGTGTCGTTTGGATTTGTTTTCCTCGCTGAATCGCTCGGGATCGAATTTTTCTGGCTCTGGGTAGTATTCAGGATCCCGGTGTATAGCATGAAGGGGAATAAATACTGTCGTCCCAACTTCTATTTCTACATTAGTACCGGGAACTTTGTAGGCCTTATTGCATACTCGTGGAATCCCAGGAACCGGCGAATGCTTGCGAAGAGTTTCTGGAAACAAATAGAGAAACCTTAAATAAAAATAACACCGTTCATCTAGCTAATAGAGCCCCCGCAAACTATAGACTTTCTTCCAACCGAGAGTTTCGTCGAGTTGGACTGCCAGTGCACACACTGGGCCAATTTAACAGTTGTGTTGGTAGTAGGTATATTTATTATTACTAAGGTGTTCATTTCAAACAAGCATTCCCTTACATTATCTACAGTATTTGGTTTTAACTGAAATAACCCATTAAAATAACATTTTTTGATTGTGATAATTTTGTAAATGTATATCACTTGCCACAAATTGAAAGAACCACCCAACATGATGGTTCTGTGATTATTCCATTCCATACAATGAACCGGGTGATTCTCTAAGGTCGCTCACCGCTATAACTTTTTTATTATTGGAGATAGAAAAACGAAATTTGGGGGTTGTGTATTAAAGTTCAATTTACATTTTTTGACATATTTACTTGCTTTACCGTACTTTAGGTTTGACCGGAAATGACCCCAACTTTCTATTTTTAAATGGTACATCCTATATATTTTTACTTATTTCGATCGAGAATTACATTCTCAATCCAACAATACTTCAGTTGTCAATATTTGACAACTGAACCAACGAGGAGGCCATTTTGAAAATTCATAACCTTAATGGACTAATTTGCGACTTTCTTGCAATTATTCAGAAAAATAGAGAGAATTAAGTGGAACTGTGTGGCATCAAATTATTTGTAGTAAAATGATCTTTCACAAAAAGCCGACGAGCCACCCCCTGCCATTTGAAAAAATCAAGTTAACTGAAAAAATTCATATTTGCGACTGTGAAATAATTCTTGAAACGACTGTGAAGTCATAACCCTCACAGTCGTAGTTTTTCCATGTTACTTGATCAAGAATGAAGCAATTCACACGATTCATGGCATTCTAGATCGAAAAATAAAAATTGACATAAAAATGATTTAATTTGTTAAATATTGACAAGTGAAGTATAGTTGGATTTAGAATGTCATTCTCGATCGAAATAAGTAAAAATATATAAGATGTCCCATGCGAAAATCGAAAGTTGGGGTCATTTCCGGTCAAACCTAAAGTACGGCAAAGCAAGTAAATATGTCAAAAAATGTAAATTGAACTATAATACACAACCCCCAAATTTCGTTTTTCTATTTCCAAAAATAAAATAGTTATAGGGGTGAGCCACCTTAGAGAATCAAAAATAAAATAGTTATAGGGGTGAGCCACCTTAGAGAATCACCCGGTATGTTAATGTCTCACCACAAATGAAATGATCAGAAGATATAGTCAACTCCAAGCAGCAACAATGAAAGCATTTTTGCTGCTCTTTAGTGGTCTGTCTCTTGCAGTGCCTTACGGAAATTATACTAAACAGATGAGGAAAAATTATGATAAAATTTATAGAATCACAACCTTGACAACAATGTTTTCGTTTTAATACAATAATATTTCTGAGAATTCAGTACCTAATATTATAGAATTGTACTTTAACAGCAAAACGTTTTTATGTATCACCTAGCAAGATCTCATTTATTTTACCATACGTATTTATCCCTCCTCGATACATTCATCAGACTCATTCTGATGACTAGCTTTGATTTATATAAAAAACATTATACAAACTATAAAAATAGTTAACCTGAGATTAGGCCAATACAACTGAATAGAATTTTTATAGTACTATTCCCAACAATTCATATAACTTTCTTATTCATGAACCGATTGGAATCAATCAAACAGTAATTGTTGGATGAAGTTTATCAACATAATATCAGTTGCAAACTACTCACAAATCTATTGGGCCGCTTTTGAGATCAGCCCACATAAACACACCGACAAATAGAAAAATAGACAAACACCTTTCATGTACAGACTGCCATGAGTTATACTTATATTATGTATATTCATTGATTCGAATATGACAGTGCACAGAGGTCATAACAAAAATGATCTAGACTGTTTGCTGCGTACTTCTCTCTTGGTACTTCGTACAAGTCGGTTTTTTGTTTCCATCCAGATATTCTTCTCTTGTGAAGAAATTCAACCATTCTAATAACCTCGGTTGATCAGATTTTGTGGTACCAGATGAGACAAATCCCAGAAGAGATCGAAGGTTATCGATGAGTGCCCACACTATTTGCACTTCAATGTAGATACCAACAACTGACTTGTCCATCCTTCAATATCTCAACCAATGCTATTTTGGTTATCATTTAATTCTTCGTCAGTTTCAGTAAAAAATAATTCAGATTCCTCAGTGATTCTATTGATTTCATCGTGGCCACCCACTGAAGGATATTGTAGAAATTTCTGGACGATATTGCTGCGCATTACCCATAGATCGAGAAGTATACCTTTGAATTTGGTTCTTCATGGAAAATGTATCCACCACTTCATCGAATGGATCTGCCTAGTCCAGTTCCCTTCTGCGACAGTTTTGATTAGAGCACTTTTTGTACTAGAAGTACTAGTATTAGTGTGATTCGTGTAGGCATCCTTTTTTGAATACTCCAAGAATCATTTGGTGTTGGAGAAACATTGGTTTGCGTTGAACATTGAGCCAAGAGTCTTGTTCGAAGTGTACACACCTGGTTTATTGTTTGAAACAGTTGGTGGTTCGTTTGCCAAACCACGCAAGTATTGTTGGACCCAACTGTCCTTGAAGGACATCTTTCTTCACGAAGAACCCATCTATGGGATCAACACTAGACTCAATCCATGAATATCAAAGATAAACAAGGATTTCAAGGTGGTCAGTAGCAAAGCCAGGTTTTGACCGCTGATTGATATCCGTACTGTGCCTTTCACTGCAAGGCAACTAAATGAAACTAGAGCCTAAAAATGAAGCATTCGTGATCCAATACCACATAGCGCTGTTTCGACCTGCTGGAGTTATAATCGAATCATGAATACGTTGCTTTAGTCTATTGTTCTCAAAGGACTAGCATTTATTGTGAAATTTTCACTGAACAGTTCATAAAACCATCGCGATTTTGTAAACTGTCACAATAAAGTGTCAATTGAATACGTATCGACCAATTTCATTACATAAATAATACTTTGTTTCGGAATGAAATTGCATGCAAAATAATTTTGTGATATCTCATTCCCTACGAGATTTGAGAAAACTCAGATTTTTCAGTTATTTGTAATTATCATCTTATCAATATTATTTGAAATACTGGCGAGACAAAGGTTTTAACAAATTTTCACGTTATCCTAGATTTGATTTTTCTCTTGAGAAACTATTGCTCTGTCTTGCCAACTGAAAATTCTGATAGATCCATTTTATAACACTTACCATGTACTACTTTGTCTAGGTAGCTCATACTCAATATAGCATCATAAGTGACTTGTTCATTGTACTGTTCTAGAACAGTATTAATTTCGTCTCTCAATTTATCCTGTATATCCTGATTGAGAGCAAGCTCCAGAAGCGCGAAAGTCATCGTGGCAGAAGATGTTTCAAATCCTCCTGAGAAAAATATAAAGCACTGAGCTGCCACCTCGTTGAACGTTAACAGCTCGCATGGGGCTTTAGATCCGCTCTCCCTATCGGTTGATTCTTCATCTTCAGCGATTTGTCCTGTATTCTTCAGTTGTAGCAGCAAGTGCATAAAATCCTTTCTGTGGACGTCGTTAGCCTCCCTGAACTGAACAGTACTTCTGACAACGTTCATGAAGAAGTCTTCCAAGTCTTGTGCCATCATTTTCATTCCCAACTTGAACAAAATTTTCTTCGGAAGCAGCATCGATATGATGATCTTAATACCTTCTATGACATCGAATGTGAAAATTTTTTTTCCCCATCGTCTGAACTCCGAGTCAGGATTCTTCAGACTGTTACATTCTATTCCAAAAGCTGCAGAACCTATGACGTCTGTTGAAAATCGAGATACAACATCCTTGATGTCTACGGCGTCGCCAATGATAGAATGGTTCTTAAGAATGGCTTCGAGAGCAGAGGTGCAGGACAGCAAAGTTGGAAACATCGCTTTAATCTTACCTGTAATATATGGGAAGCATTAGATATATCAGAAGTTTCTTCAATAACATTGTAACTGCTCAATAATATGACCTTGACCTGTTTTCGATATAAATGTGATTGGGTCATTTTCCAAACAGACAAATACTATTCAATTTAGAAATAGTACCTTGTTCACGAATGCATGTATATTGCATAAATTATTTTGAATATTGAACCAATATGATATCATCCAAGACATTTCATTCAAATTTTTCCTAATCATCATTTTGATTTTAATATATTTATCTATCTAATATATAAAATTCTCGTGTCAGTGTTAGTTTCTATACTCCTCGGTAACGGCTTGATAGATTTTCATGAAATTTCATATGTATATTCAGTAGATCTGAAAATAGGTTTTAATTTATTTTTCATACCCCTAAGTGATGAGGGTGTTCCACCCCAAATTTTTTTTTGGATAAAATTTTTTGTTTTTATTTTTTTATGATGTGGCATTACAAATACATACAACCCCTTAATTTTCACCCTTTTATCACCGACTCCTATTTTTTAACAGTCATTTTAGTAGATTAATCATTTTTAACATGATCATAGATCAGTTATTCCCGCCAGGCGCCTCACTTCTCACTCAGTAAACGGCACGGAGTAGGGAGGAGAACGAAGCCGGTCTCCTGTCTCTCACAAAATGAGCCTTCTCTCTGCATACACAGTTTTATACATCGAACGTAGATACAGTTTGCGATGCCACTGAAGCTGTGAATTATCCAATAGAGTTTTTGGTGTTATTGTATTTTCCAGGCATGCCACCGCATAATTTACAACTGAAGGTTGGATCTCTCCGTAATTCCACCAGGACGTGCAACGGCACGCGATTATTCAATAAGAAATCAATGAAAAACGTTGTCGAAGCCAGCATTTCAAATGGCAAGTTTCGAGGTGAAAATATATTAATACCACGAATCTCTATTATACCTTCAGATGTGTCAATTCATTTTGAACGTGTGGAATTTCCAATTAGATTGGCATTTGCAATGACTATTAATGAGTCGCAAGACCAAACAGTGTCTGTTTGTGGCTTGGATTTGATGACGGGGCAAGTACCTCGAAACCGGTCTATCGGTTGGTCGTTCCGACCAAGTGAAATTAATCTCTGCTTTTCATATGCAGCAAGTAACTTGCGACGAATCTTCCAAATGAAAGACCTTGCACAGGTTTTACTTCAGCTTTCTGCGCGGCATTTGCTGGGTTAGTTGTTGTCTTTTCGTCGGGTATCTGCCACACGTACCTTCAAAGTCGTTGGTCCACATGAGAGGCAAGTGGTTAGGTGTTTTTTACCTCTTCAGAATTTCATCATATACACTTCTCCAAGAAATTAACGCACCACTTCAATAAATCAAATTCATTTGCAGTCGGAGGAGAAATAAAAAAATAAACATATTCAGAGTTAACCTACATAGTATTAGTAATTGTAGTACTGTGTCAAATCGAGGTTTGACGAAACAGAAATAAAAGGTAAGTTACAAACAAAATATTGTTGAAAAAAAGTTGAGTGTTTCCACCTCTACCATGTATAACAGCAGTGGAGGAAAGAATATAGCAGTCTGATATCGCTTATAAGATATAATTGGAAACGGTAATAATAAAGAGAATATAAAAGTATTTTTAGACAAAATAATAACATTTTCAATAGCCTGCATCAACCTAGGCATACTACATACTTTTATGATTTTGGCGGAATCCGATTCCATTCTTCCTGTGCAATTGAGTTGCGAGCTGGATTTCTTGCTCTATCAGGACTTTTCAGATTTAATCGGATCTTCCTCTGCCTTTTCATTACTGTTTCGACACTTATGGTCGCTTGTCTATCGATAAGTATTTATATCGCCGGCAGTCGAGCAACGTCGCTAGCCGGAGATATGAGACTACGTCTAAAAATTTTTACGTAAGTAAATTTTTTCATTATTCTTTTTAGTTTCGAGCAGTTGTTTTCCGTTCATCACACCTAAACATAGTTTATTAGCACACTCGATTTATTTATTTTTCACGATTTATTATTAGTTTTGGGCTGGGTTAAGAGGTAATTTCGTTATAACCTCTAAAAATATTTACACGTGGTTGGGGTATAAAGGTCCAATGTGGACCTTTTAGCCCCTCATCAATATGTTGGTTAATAAAGACTTTTTTTTTCAGTATGCGCAATTATAAAAGAAAACTCGATCGTGGTATTATAGATGTTGAGTTGATGCAACGTGCAGCAGATTTAGTTATCAATGAAAATAAATGATTGAGGCAGGTATGTCGTGACTTTGAATTAAGTAAAACTTCATTGTCAGGATTTGTTGAACGAATGAAGTTTTACTTAATTCTATGGCTATGGTTCTCCACGGCAGATATTTAATAAAGAACAAGAAGCCAGTTTCACAGAATACTTGCTCGAAATTTCCCAAATTTTCCACGGCATAGTTCCTTAAGAGGTTTGTCGCATGGCTTATGACTGTGCCATTAAATATAAAATAAATATACCGAAAACATGGCATACAAATAAAATGGCCGGTAAAGATTGGATGTCTGCCTTTTTTAAACGTAATTCAAGTCTCTTAATAAGAAAACCTCAAGCGACTAGCCTCAGCAGACCTACGTCTTTCAATAAGTCTAATGTACAAGAGTTTCACACTAAATTAGCTGATGTAGTGGACCGATTCAAATTTACAGCTTCTGGTGTATCCACCGTTACGAAACCATCAAAAATAGTTGCTGATGAAGAAAAGCGGTGGACGTGGAATTAACATAACCCTGTTAGTAGCGGTTTCAGCTATAGGTTCATCAGTTCCACCTATGTTCATCTTCCCTCGCAAAAAATTTCAAGACCATTTCATTCGGGATGGCCCTACTGATTGCATTGGTACTGGGAATTCTAGCGGTTGGATCACCAATGACAAGTTTTTCATATCTATGCAGCATTTTATCAAGCACGTTAGACCTTCTAAAGAATTTTCTACACTGTTGATTTTAGACAACCATTTTTCGCACTTATCTGTACCAACACTATCACTATGGAGTGTTGGTACAGATAGAAAATGGAGTGGTCATGCTCTCTTTCCCTCCACACTGTTCTCACAAATTACAGCCACTTGACGTGGCGGTATATGACCCTTTGAAAAAATATCTGTCTTCAGCTCAAGATGCTTGGATTGCGGAATAACACTAAAGAAACCATGACCTTATACGATTATACGATATTCCTGGAATCGTCCGCACTTCTTTGCCTCTAGCTTTGACACCGAGTAACATAATGAGTGGATTTGAAAAAACTGGCATATTTCTCTTCAAGTAACATAAATTTAGTGACGCTGATTTTTCATCTAGTTACGTAACGGACCGTCCTATGGAAACTGTCAGAATTGAGCCACAGCCTTCGATATCGGCCACTCCCTTGCCAACAGTATTGTCTAATCCACAGCCTTTAACGCCGTTAGACCCGCAGCCATCAGCATCATATGATACACAGATATCAACATCAGTTGATCCGTGTGGATGTTTTTCCCCCGAAATCGTGCGACCACTACCTAAAGCCAGACCAAGAAAGTCAACTATTAATAGGAAGCGTCGAAAAACTGCTATTTTGACGGATACACCAGAAAAAGAAAGTCTATATACATGAAGAACAAGAAAAGCAAAGTAACTTAAAGAGGTGAACAATTAAGAAAAGCTATTTTACAAGAGGTTAATAGTAATTCCAGCTCTGATGATGAATACGTCTGTTTAATTTACTGCGAGAAGTACAGTGACAGTGTTCCAGACGAAGGTTGGATTCAATGCAATCATTGCAAACAATGGGCCCATGAAAAATGTATATTAAACTGAAGTTGCATTTACTTTGTTTGTAATAATTGTGATTCAGAAAACGATGAGTCTGATGAAGTTGAACTAGAGGTACCAAGACATGTTGACTAGGTTAATGTGTAGAAATTAAAATTTAAGAAGAGTTTAATTTTTGTGTTACGGTTGAAGAAGTATACTTGTTTTTAAAAAAATTGTTAATTGTATTGTTAAAAGCCTTCAAAAATTATGTAAGATTAGTTATGAAGTCAGGCTATGCCAACATTCATAATGAATGCTCTCTTGTTTAATTGTGTTCTTCAATATACTCTGATTATTGATTAAACTATCATGAGCTCAACAAAGTTAGAAATTATTAGTAAGACTGTTACTGTTATAATATGATTAGGAAAAAATATGTTTTGTTTGTTAAAAAGTATTTTCCTTCAGAATAGAGACTTTTCCAATAATATGAAACTGGGAATTATAATAGAGATTTTTTTTGTTTGAAAATTATAATACTTTTGACATTTCGTTTTTGGAAAAAAAATTAACGACTGAATTTTATTGAATCAAATATTGTTTCAGTTGCATAAAATCATTTTTAAATAAAAATCAAATATTGGACCTTTTTGCCTCCTGCCTGTCCCTTTTCACCCCTACTATGGGGCAAAAAGAGACAGACGACAAGATCTAGAAAAGTTGTAGAAACACATATTTCTATTATAATAATTCAATTAAAAATTAAGTAAAACATAGTCAGATAACTGCTTGATTAGTGTTATATATTTTGATATAGTAAGGTCGGTTTCCACAGTATAATTCAAAATAGTCAAATTGAACCTTTAAGCTTCGCCCTACCCTATTAGATACCTACGTCTGTGGTGTATTTTCTGCTGTACTTTTGCTGTACTAAAATTAAACTGAATTATACTTAAAACCCTCTGGTGCAAGGTTCCTAGCAATAAAAAATTGAAAGTGTAAAAGCAAGAAATGGAGTCGAAAAATAATTTAAAATAAAAAATGTACTGTGAGTGTAGGAAGTACTGACTGACTTTTTTCATTTCCTTGGAAGAGGTGCATATCATAAGTGGTGAACCTTCAGTGAGAATCATCTTTTTTATTTGTGGTATATGTTTTGAAACATTAAGGTCAAATCTTTTTCATAAAACGTTATAAAAATCAGAAGAGTTGCGTATTCTGAGTTAGTCTACAAATAATTTAGATGATATTTTATTCTTTTCCGGAGAAGAAACCTTAGAAGTTCCAGAAATTAAAAATTTATACTTCATTATTTTATCTAAAGGAACCTAGATCAGATCAGTATGCAAAGAGCCAGTGAATAAAAAATTTGAGCTCGGAAAAATCTCATTTCAGACGAAGCGCCGTTGTCGCTTCTACTATAAAGTAGCGGCTTCTTTGATTTTACAAATAGAACACCCCGTATAAGATATCATATTATGATTCACTATCACTTTGTCAACAAATTCATAAACTATTTTCCTATACCTATCTATTACCGTTTAGAAGATATAAATTAATTTCGATATTTTTTTTCCAAACATGAACTTTTATAAATGCTGATAATCTTGAACTCTCTTGCACTAAAACGATCAAATTTGAAATGGAGTGGAGTGATACTATGAGGATCTTCACTCCGAGTCATATTTTCATTTGCCTCAT
>WOGR01007553.1:0-10757 GCA_015342045.1 Leptinotarsa lineolata | reverse complement strand
CATGTCATTTGGCATCATTTTCAAAGCACAACCTAATGGAGATATCAAAAGTTGCTTGAAGAGATGAACAAAAAAAATCCCACCAATTTCAGTACTTGCAATATTCTTTCTCTACTGACTTGGGACAAATCATTAATATAGAGTAAATTCAAGAGTAGCCCTGGAACACATCCTTGTGGAATTCTTAAAAGAACAGTATGATTCTGGCTATTGATTTCAATAATTATACTATGGGTTGAATGCTTGGACTTTATCCAACACAGCCAGTAACTTCTCGATGCAGTTGTTACTGAAATCTTCAACAAACTAATATGTTTTTCATCTACACCTAGATATAATAATTAATCTTCCAAAATTTATAAAAACTAGTGAATTATCGCCAGGTAAAACGGGTACTACCAATATTTTTCACAAATATTCATCGGGTGTATATTTTCTGAAGCAGTGCACATATTTCCATTCACGAAAGGAAATACTTGCAGTTTACACATCATACCAAGAAAGATGAATTCAATCATTGCTTGTCTTTGAAAATGTTTGTCGTAGTTGTAGACGAAACCACATTTTCAAAAACTACTAATAAATCTGAAATGAGCCA
The DNA here is from genome assembly GCA_015342045.1 of Leptinotarsa lineolata. NCBI lineage: Eukaryota > Metazoa > Arthropoda > Insecta > Coleoptera > Chrysomelidae > Leptinotarsa > Leptinotarsa lineolata. The sequence goes on along the minus strand of WOGR01007553.1, from coordinate 10,159 downwards.
GTATTTTTTTGAATAATTTGATAGGTATTCTATAAAATTCATAGAAAAGGACAGAAAGCGAAATTGTAGTTGAACGACAGACTCACTTAGGAAGTAGTTCCACAAATCGACCAAAAAACAAAAATGATTCCTCATAAATATTCATTTTTGAATGTCATTCTTTTGAGACCAGCCAGTTATGCTTCGTTTCTTTTTCAATTATTCCTCGCTGTGATTTATTTGATTATTTGTAAGTGTTGTACTGCGTATGTATAAATCGTAAATAAATATCAGTTATCACGATATATTATTTGAAAGAGTATATATTTTCACCCAAGATGCTATTATGAACTTCCACAATGACCATTTTTGGGCCATCAAAAATCCCCACGTTATTGGAGAAAGTTATTTTCAGCAACAATTTTCGCTCAACTTTTTGGTGGAAATGTTTGGTGACTACCTAATTGTCTCATTTTCTCTACCAGCAAAACTAACAGTTGAATTCTACACGTACTTTTTGCGAGATCATTTAACCATTTTGTTAGAAGGAATACCGGTACTTATAAGAGGCAAAATGTGGTTTACATGCGACAGTGTTCCTGCTCGTCAGCATTTCGACGTCACCTACTCTAATCGCTGGATTAGACGTGCAGGACCTCTTAATTGGCCAGCTCGCAGTACTGATACAAATCTCCTAGATTTCTATTTATGAAGTCTTTTGTTTATAAAACATGAGGAATCGAATAATTTACAACTGCAATGTCATAAGAAATACTCCAGGTATTTTTTAACGTGTCAGACAATCAATGACAAATAAATTGAGTCGTGTATTTAATCAGAAGGTGGACGTTTCGTCTATTTACTTCAAGGTCGTAATTGTTCATTATATACTTTTGGTTTTTATTTGATTTTAGGAAATGATTTTTTTTTCGAAAACAAAGCTTGATATGAAGAAAATTCAGGCGACTGAAAAGTTGTATTTTTAGTTGATCAATCTAAAAAAATAAAAAACTACAAAAAAAGTTGGTGGCGTTATTTTTTTCTAAATACTGGACCAAATAATTTCAATTCAGCCAATTTCAACCAAATCGGTGTAAGGATATTTATGATACTCATTTTATAAATGCGTTTTTTTTTATTTCAACGCCCTGTATCTCAGAAAGGAAGCAACTCCGAACATATGTTTGCAGAAACTTTTTTCTTTAAAACGACCTAACGAATCACCCTCTGAAGTTTCTTACTGTAGTTAGGAAACACCCTGTATACATTAAAGATAAATAATTTGACCATCAAGCTCATTGTTTCTTATCATACATTTCGATATGAAATTTAGGAATTCCTTCATTATATACAGTGCATTTCTTTAATGTTACCCTCACTTTTATTTTTTGAACGAGTCAACTCTAATAATTGAAATTTGGTATAATGAAATTGATGCAGAAATACTTTATTTTGAAGTGAAATTGACAAATGAAACTTTCAAGATAGCGAGTGGGCGCCATCTGGGAATAAAATTAAGTGGAAGGGGGATCTTGTGACATACCATTTTGAAACTCCTGACGAATACTTCAAAACCATAGAATATGAAGTCAATATCTTCACTTACAACAAAACGGTGGAATATTTAATAATATCCTGAAGACAAACACATTAACATCGATATTTCTAGAAATATTCTTTTTTATCTGTTATCTGTTATTCTGTTTATCAGTTAGAATATTCCCATTTAGTTTTCGGTTTTATTAGTAGAAAGGTACCACGTCAACAATCTCTAAAATGGTCGATTTTCGTTCATTGGAAGAAAAAATTGAAGCTATTTTTATTTACGGTTCGACGCGTAACTTTCACGAGACCAAAATGATTTTCAATGAACGTTTTTCGAATCGTCCTATCTGTAGAAAATATTTGAGGGAACTCGTATCCAAATTTACAACTACCACTTACGACTGGCCATTTACAACTACAGGACTCTGAATTATAAGAACAGAAAAGGGAGAAGAAAGAGAACATCTTCAGAGTCATGAAGATGATACAATGAAGTTTAGAAACGTCGACAATTTAGAAATTGGTTTTCTTCAACATTTTGACCGATTTCCCACCAACTTGACAGTCGAAATCATATTCAACGGTCGCCATCCTATTCAATTATATTTTTACTTCAAACTTGAGTAATGAATAGTTTCGAGAATCAAATTATGTTACCTATAACGACGTCTGTTCTCAAGCTTCTGCTCGCGTTCGGATCGCGTTCTCGGCGATGGCATTCCATTGCTTAGACCGCCCCATCTACCGCCGCGCATTCCCCCGTTGTCTTACAGTAGACGCGACGCGTAATGGATTACTGCGTTGCGTCAAATAAATTTTATCGTGATAACGATTCGTAAGTGTAAAAGACAAAGTCCATCCATATTGAATACTCAAAACGACAATTGTATGAAATTTATAAGAATTTGACCTACATTCTAAAATGTGCATTGAGGAAAAAGTATCTAATTCAATTGTATTTTTGGCTCAGTATTTTGCATATAGAAGTAGGTATAAGTATGCTTTCGCGAACTTTTATTCAGAGCTATTCAAAATGAACAATCTAATGGTACACTATCTCCATGTAACTCCCAACGGTATAGGCAGCGCACGCCGGGATACCTCTTAGGGTATCACACAATTTGTCAATCGCTCAAAAAAGGCTCATGTCGATTGGTAGAAAGAAATGCTCAAAAAATGCAATGGCGGTGACAGCGTGACAGGTAATGAATTGTGATACTTAACCATTTGTTTGCCAGTTGTCTTTCAAGAAATCAGAAAAACCAACCGCCAAAGACGGATCACTCTTCACCACGACAATGCGAGCTCTCACATATCGGCTCAAACAACTGCATGTTTGAGCACCCAAAACATCGATTTGATGAGTCATCCACCGTATAGTCCTGACTTGGCACCAAATGACTTTTTTCATTCCCGTACGTAAAAAACAAACTGAGGGGTCAACGTTTTTCGACACCTGAAGAAGCGGTTGCTGCATTCAGAGTGCATGTTTTGGAGATGCCTCAATCAGAGTGGCAAGAGTGCTTCGACAATTAGTTCAAACACATACAAAAGTGTATAGATATTCATGAGGAATATGTTCACTAATTTCGAAATATAAAAGTCAACCAACGTATAACCTGTATTTATGTAAAGTTACATCCGAATCCGTTCAGTCGTTTAGGCATGAAAGAGCCACATACAAACATACATTTATCAAACCTCACAAACTTTCACATTTAAAATCTTAGTATAGATCAAGAAAATAAAAGACAAAATAAACGCAAATATTGAAATTTTCTATAAAACGAGACACACGTTATTTTCGAACATATTTACATGAAATGCCAAGAATGAACATTTCTATAAATTATCTGTTTTTCTAAAAAATATTGTTTCGAAACTGTTTTCCAAAATCTACCTATTTTACCAAAAATAATCGTTTTTCTCTGAACAAGTTTTGTAGCTACCTACTGTCATATGAAAGACATTCTAGATTACCTTAGTTTAATACAGTAGTTCAACTGATGAAACTATTGTGTAGTGAAACGCGTCGGGAAATGAATTTGTAATGTAATGAATGGAATACTGTTTTGAATTTGTTGCAGTGTGTATCTCAAATTCGACCAATAAAATAAAATGAAATAGATGAAAATTATGTAAACATGAGGAAATTAATATTTCCATAGAAACAGTACCTACCCTTTCTTTATTCAGATTTCTACAGTTTGATTATTGATCATGAAATTGTATTATTTTCAATCATTCCTTCGAAGATTTCTGAAGATTCAAATGACCTTTGCCAAACGTTCGCATATTAGAAAAACTGTTCGTATTAGAAATCGATTCCTATCCCAAAATGAAAATAAAACCCCTGTTTCATTCATAACATTTCAAGTATCACCTATCTCATTTCTTCAGTTCCCCAAATTCCAAACACAATCGAAAAAATATCCTAAATAACTTCACGAAGACATGCCAAGTTTTTCTCACCTGATATCCCCCTTCTGCAGAGCCACCTCCTCGAAAACAACCCGGATCCGCTCTTTATATCTGCAAACAATATAAATCAATTTAATAGTCCTGCGAGGCAACGTTATGAACTTCATAATATACCCGAGATGATGATAAATCTTTCACTTAGCAGTAATCCCAAATTGATAATTATTCTCCGCTGTACAAACTTTTATATGTAGTAGTTAACGTGGTGATAATTAAAAGTTGAATCCAGTTCGAAAAGGGATTTCTGCAGGGAATCCTAGAAATTGCTTAGTTTCCTGTTTAAGTAATAGTGATAGAAAATGCAAACGGAATCTCTGAATGAAGGGAAACGCTTTTAGAATGAGATTGAGAAACCTCGTTTGAAGTGAGGTGTGTGCCTAATTTTTGAGTATTCCCTTCAAAAACAAAAGGAAAGAAATATGAAATTGAACCATTGAAACTATCTTCTATTGCTTTTTTTATGGAAAAGTTCGTATAACTTGAGAGAAAGAAAGTTGAGTTATTCAAACCCACACTGAAGTCTGTTTGTTCGTGATGTATAAACTCAAGAACTGTCAAATAGATTTTGAACCTTTTTCCACTCACAGAAAGCTGATACCTCATCAGAAATGATATTTTAAAAAATCTGAACTCCCTACGAAAATTGTATCAGAAGTTTGCATGAAGAAATCATTAATATTCGTATGATACGAAAACTACAGATGCCACAAATAAATCAATACATTTTCTAGACTTGATCTTTACTAGAATTATTGATGAAAAAAATGACTAACCATCTTATATCGACATTATCATACATAATTCCTCATTAGATCCTGATCAACATGAAGTAGCAAAATTTTATATTCCATCGTCTGAAATTAATTTTCAGAGAGTTCCATGAAACAAATCGCTCTCAACGGAGGTCACAAGGTATATATTATCGACTTCATTCTTTTCCAAATGATTACAAAAACGAGCCCTTCACCAGGTCTATCCCACTTTAAAAGAAACTATAGTCAGTGTCATTGGATATTGAACACACCAATAATATCCCTTGTTTTCCAAAAAACAAAGATTTGAAAGTGGTTCACAGAATGAGTACTATTTCTAGCAAATTCATTAAAAATAATCGAAAAGGAATGAATCAGCTGGCCAATATTAGGTTTCTTGCCCGAAACTTAACTTGGCCAAACGAGAGAAACTTTTCCTAGAGAGTGAAAGAACATAGTAGTAGAGACTAATTTTTACCCGGCAATTAGTTGATACAATTCAGATAATTTTCATCAATCACGTGTACGAGTACATTCGAATGCGTTTGTGAAATTTGTTGTGTGATATTTGAATTAGTTATCAGCTGCTGACTCAACTTCTGTTAAACTATTACTCATTGAGTAGGTTTCAGATCATATAATTGAAATTGCTGATCTATATGAAGCAATAATTCAGTCAGTATAAACACGCCTGAGGAGGCTTTCGCATAGTGAAACACGTATTGTGTTTTTGTAAACTTTCCAGTGAAAATTCTACAAAGTGTTACTTGAATGCGTGATTTATTTTCATCAAGTTTTGGCCAATTTCATCACATAACACAGATGTAAACCAGCTCATATGATATTTTGCGAAATCCACAAATATTTTCATTGTATAATCATGTGAATGTTAGCGCTTTCTCTCACGATCATATATTCCAGTATAATCGAGTAGAAAAGAGTTATGTAACTCCGCTGTTGCTCGACCTCACGAATAAATGATACGATTTGATGGAAAGAGGGTGCAAAGATTGAAACTCGAATAACGAGGAAACATTCCGAGGAAACTTCCAGGGAAAATGATGTGAATAGGGTTATATAAATAATCGTTATAAAGCAAGGGAAAATCTTTTTGCATAATAGAATTTGCTTCTTTGGATTCCCCGATGTGAAATGTTGAGTGGAAAAGAATAAATTGATCAGGGTCTTATTGGAAAAAAGAATTGTAAATGATGATGAACTCTGCAAAACATTCGACTATCTGAAAATATTGGTGAGTGGATGAGCATAACATGATTGCTATTGGAGTCGGACAAGGATTGTTGATGATATTTGGACTGATATTGATGAGATGTTTTGATGTGAAAAAAAGAGCTATATCGCAAGTTTACCTAATATTAACATTATATGTATGTCACTCTGCTGTGGAAGTAGCCAAGAAAAATAATATGAGGGTACTAATAAAAAAGAAATCTTTGATTTTTCAATACTAATACTCTCAAATTCAGTCCTTCAATTAAGATTGAGATGAATGACCTTGTTTGCAGTAATCATGGAACTTATTTGTAATTTTTTATGTCATTAGCATCGCCTAAATATGACAGAACATATTTTCCTTCACCAGAAGAATGTCAAATATGAAAGTAGAGGTTATACAGATGATCATAATAATGATAATGACGAACATCTGAGCAACACGATATTTGTCGTAGAGTTTGCAGGTCCTGGCGAGACAAATATCTTTCGAAATGAGGAGAAAAACTGATGAAATACCGAAATTTCCTAGGTACATATGGTAAGTCATTATTACATGTATATGGTCGAAATTGAAATTACATATTTGAATAGATGAATACAGTGAATCATTGAATACAGACATCAGGTATGTAATCAAAATACTAACGAAGTGTGCTTTCAATCATATATCTTCAAGACATTGAATCATTTGAGAACAAATGACAAACAAACAGAAAGACAAACAAATATGAGAATTCAAGCAAAAATGCAATTTATTCAGAGAATTGAATATTGAAAATCGAATATATTAAAACATGTATTATCGATACCGTTGCATAAAAAATATGTGTCTACTGAAACATCATTCTTGAAGTTGTATCAAGATAGTGAAATGGAATGGAAATGCCACTTGATCGTACCTGAAAACGGTACCTGGCATGGACCAACAATATCTCTTGAAGACCAACCGACCACATATGGTGCATTCAAATCGAAAAGAGTCACCTTGAATGAATCATATATTATCAAGACTGTATGTGAAATATGTCAACTTCAGTTGACTACTTACTTATTTACTTACTCAGAGCTTATTCTGTATGTCAATCTCTGATTGACATTACAGCGACAACCAATGTCAAAAAATGAATTGTTTTTCAATTTTTGTATTCAATTTCAAAATGAAGAGTAAAACTCCCTCACATTTTGAAAAATATCAGATGTCATTCGTCTAAATCTGGTGATTTAATTCCGTAACTTATCTTGCTGCTCCTCGTCGACTTTTGTTTTTCACCAACCCCATAGAAAAAAGATCAATGGAGTCAAATCAGGGGTCTGTAGAACATCTCCTTACAATCCATCGACCCGAAATGCTAATATCGAAAAACTGTTCCACAGATAGTACGCAATGAGAAAGGGCCTCCATCTTGTTGAAAGATGGCATTGTTGCTTTATTCAGCAAATTGAAATATCTTTCAACATTTTGATCACCGAAAATTCTTGTCCAAACATTTAGTTCTTGGGAATATCGGGTGTGTTGCCTTCCACATTGGAATCTGAATAGCCTATCCATCTGAAAGGTACATTGATTCAAAGAATATGTGCTGTAAAATAAAGTTGAATCACGGTTAGTACGTTCCGAAATGATCTCACAAAATAAAACTATTCTGTAGAAATCTTTTTCCTCAATTTCATGATTCATTTTTATTTTGTGAGAGTGGAATCTGTGTCGTTGGAGAATTCTGAAAACGTTAGTACGAAACATTTCTGATGCTAGAACAATTTAGTCAAGTACTGATGATTTTATTTCAAGAACGTGACCTACAACTGCATGTTGAATATCTTTGTTATTGACCGCTCGCGAACAGTCATGCTGATTGTTAGAAACGTTACTAGTTTTCGTAGATTTGAATAACAATAGTTCTCGTTGAAAATTCGGGTAGTGGCCTTTGCAGATTTTCTATTGGTTTGTACCTATTACACAAACCCACTGTTTCAATTCACCCTTGAAGAATATGAAAGAAGATGATGAATGCTACATACAGCCTTCTGATACTTAATCAGGTTGGATTATTTTAAAGAAGGTGTACAATTTGCTGAACACCATGTGAAATAAATTGCTTTCAACTTCCCAAGTGATACTTTTTCAATATTTCAAAACTCTTTATAATTTCTTTATTACTTTTTGAAGTCGATACACTCGTAATTATGAAAAAATACCAACCTTGCTCTGAATCTGTATGTACACCTGATGTTTTTTGGATAGCTAGATGGAAACCTTGGTGAGTAGAATTTTCCATAGAGCGGTGAATGTTCAGAACTGAGGAACTGGTAATCGCACATGGTACTGGGAAGCTTCAGTCCGTCTGTTCTGAATTTTTCTGTAAAAAAAGAGTTACATGACTTGTGATTCGAAATTTTGTACCAGCCGGATTTCATAAATAATTTGTCTCCTCGAATGTTTCGTTTCCAACCAATATAACAGTTCTTTAAGGTACACTCTATGAAGAAATATACTACAACATTATTCTAACATTCATAATAAAATCTAAAATATCAATATAAAACAGTGACTGGAATTTCTGTGGCGAAATGAACTGCGGTTTGGTGGTGGTGGTGAGGGATTACTAAAAGGAACATGGAAAAAGGTCACTACCCTGAACTCAAGTTGTGAAATATATTTTGATGAAGATATCTTTTTGTACAAGATTTGTGAATGCATAGAAATTATTTAAAACACTAAATATTTCATGCAAGTTCAATTTCCGGCCGTATGGGAAACTCTGTAAGAATTGAGTTCTCAGCTAATCTAACTGCTGAATAATTCAGTATCTTCGTTGAACAGTGTATCCTCGAAATGGTTCGACTAAAATATCCATGCAGTATGGCAAACTCATAGTTAACTATCTTGAAGTCAAAAACAAATATTGGTGCTATATTTTTCATAGTATGAGTAGTTGTATTACATTCCATTGAAATACTGGTTAACAAAGAAGTCATTTTTTGTTGTGATTTAAGATATACAATCCATTATTGTATTGCAAACTAATGTATGGTTTGGAAGGTGTTATTACTGAAGAGAAAATCAGGTATGGTTTTATATCGAGTCACTTAGGAAGTGTAATATTCTTATAGGAACAAGGAAGTACTTTCAGCTGTTTCTTCAGTATGGTGGATACATTTGATAATTCGTCACTGGAATCTATCATCTTGGCATTCTGGAGAAGAGGGACCAAGTTGTAGGTGGACTGCAATAGTGACATGGGTTAGAATATATTGTCTTCAGGACATGAGTATGTCTGCACCTCAGTATTACATCATAGAAACCTTGAATGGATGAGATACTACGTGTCCTGAACATAACAGATATAAATGAGACTAGGAAGAAGATAGACCGAGACGACTAAATCGCCCATTGTGGCATTCAGAGATTTTCATGGTTGAAGAGTAGAAGCTAGGATCTCTCAAACTGTTGGGGTAGGTTGATTATTCAGAAGTAATATTTTTATCCAAGTGCTCTATCCAAAAAGTGAAATATATTTACAGCAGAATTCAACTCATGGAGTTCGCTAGATAAAATCATTATGATAATAATGAAAATGATAATATCGCCTTTATTATTTCATAAACAATACAAAAACTCAACAGAACTGATATATTCAAACTAGCAATTGAAATAAAGTGCGAAGTTGATCGTTTGTAATACAATACATCACGGAAAATTTTATTCCACTCGAATCTGAAAAGAGAATAAAAAAAGGGAAAGAAAAGAAAAACAAAAATAACACTGTGATTGTTGAAGATAATAATATTATAATATAACTACGAACAAACATCTTACCAAGAGAGTTTAGTTTACCAATTCCTCACAAGATATCCATAATTTACTTCAATATCAGTTTTTGTATTCAGTTTTGAACTTTGTGAAATTTAACTTTTTGAGGGAGTTGGAGACAAAAATATACTTTTGACAAATTTGGTATCTAAAAGACCGCCTGAACACTTTCGTTTTGAATTTTAGCATTACAAGTATATTTTTATATCGAATATTCAGGTTGTGGATATCTGTACGATATGTAATTTTCCTGTGAAGATATGAAGGTTTTTTGGTTACAATTATTTTATGGAAGGAACAGACAGCGTGAAGTAACTTTCCTTTCTCCATGTTTAGCCATCCAACTTCTTGAAGC
>WOGR01007552.1:0-12332 GCA_015342045.1 Leptinotarsa lineolata | reverse complement strand
CAACGAATTACAGCAGAGTGCAGAAGTATAACATCTGATATGCTTCAGAATGTTAGGAATAGATTTGAACAAAATCTGTATTATTGTATGGAAGCAAATGGGTCACATTTTCAGCACTTGCTTCAGTAGGATTCTAATAAGTCAATTACACATTTCAAAGTACTGATGGTTGTAGTTGTTTTTCTTCATAATAACTAAATGCTTGAGTGAAATACAACAAATTAGGTATCATTGGAAATATGTGCCCTTTCAAATGATATATCACTCGACCCCAATTTCCATTTAAAATTTTAGGGTTGTTACTCACCTTGCTAGGGGGTCTAAGACACAGATAGAAAAATACATCTAAAATGTGTCCCCCTCAAAAGCAAAATTGATCTGTCCGAGAATTTTTGCGTTAGGTTACAAAAAAACGAGAAAAGCAAGGTGCATACTTTTCGTTGGACCACTCTGTATGGAGGTATACTCCATACAGTGTGCGATGTCATTATTTTCGTTTCTTATCATGAAATGGATAATAACCAGCACATTATTCTAGGAAATCCACTTCTCCGACACGAAATAATTTTTTAGATTGAAATACGAATCAATCATAATTACCATAAACAAACATATCGCTGCGAGACTTTCTGATTATGTAATCATTAGAATATTTACGCCTGCTGTGTTATTACAGGTAACCGTTTCATATGAATGCTGTATTTCATTCATTCGCCGAATAAATTATTATAATTTTGGGTTTGGTCAGATGAACCAAAAAAGAAAAACTCTATAATAATTGTACTACAACGGAATTGGGATTTTTGATTTGATTTCTTCGAATATAGAATGTTTACTTGTTCATTGTTATGAAGCTGGAGACTATTAACTGAATAACTTTTTTATCGCACTTTTTCCTGTTTTTAGTTTGGATTGCTATTTTGAGCACATTTTTTTTATTATAAAATAAAATATATACGAATTGCAGACAGTGTAGTTGTCTCACCTATTCTGACAGATATTGTGTAGGGAAATTATTCAATCCTGACGATCCTAATCAGGATAATGAGATAAACTTATGAAATGATTGTTTTGTCACCGATTCTTGATTAGCGAACAAAGTTCGAAACAAATCTGTCCATTTAAAGTTAGTCAAAATTGAGTCCAAAGGAGTCGGTTACAAACAAACATACAAGTGAAGCTAATGAAAGCGTGTTAATAGGAAAGAACTGACATGATTTTAATACTTGGAAAATGTTTGAAACTATGTTCCATCATCACAAACTTACGTTGAAAGATTTCCCAAAAGAAATCATCCAAATGAAGCAGCATTCGAAATATTCTTGACACTAATCAGACGAACTGGAAATGTTCAGTTAGCAAAACCCATTGAAAAAGAACCTTTGACATAACACGAATGAACTGAATTTGCAATGATTGCCTCTGGTATCGAAGATACCCATACGAATAAAAACCTTTTTGCGGGAAATATCGGCATTAGTCAAACAAGCATATCGAAAATTTCAAAAAATCATTCTCATCAAATCCAGCTCCACCAAGAACTTCACTAAATAAATTAAGGAAAACGAATTGAATTTTATTTGTGGGTATATAATGAAGTTGCAGATGATGAAAAATCTTTTCAATTCAGTTTTGTTCAGTGATGAGCGCACTTTTCATAGCAATAGCACTGTTGATAGGCACAACTTTCACTATTATTCTGATTCCAATCCACATGAATTTAAAATCATCGATATAATCAATATAGATGGTCAGTTAATGCATGGGGCGGAATACGGTGTCCTCATTTTTCCGAAGCATATTTGGACGGAATGTTTTTTCTAGAATGTTTGACAAATCATTTTCAAGTCATATAACGAAAAATTCCCGTGCATATTCAAATGTTTATTTCCGAACCCGATGAATTGAAAGAAATTAATTCCAAAATTGGGTTAGAATACACCAAGCTGTCTACGGATTTTTCAATGAAAGCAAGTGTTCCACAGGGGTCCTGTCTATCCTCATAACTATACTCTCTGAATACATATGACTTTCCAATGTTCGCAAAAACGAAAGTAGGCATATGCCATATGCCATATATGCCCATTCCTACCCTAGTGAGATGGCAACATGGAGAGTAATAGGATAGGGCTAAATCCGTCAAAGACTGAACTTGTCAATTTCACGAAGAAATTCATCGACGTGAAGATCTTCAGGAAATTGATGATTCAGGCCAAATATGTTGTACGCTTGTCCTGTGTTCTGCAGTCTTAAAAGGACTCCATTGCGGAGGCTCGAGACGATGCAGAATAAGGTGCTTCATATCGTGACTGATAACGATCGATACATTTCATTGAAGCATTTACGGGACATAGCGAAGGTCGAGCCGAATCACTTCAAGTGGTTCCTTCCGATAAATCCTCTGACTAGTAATATCACGGCAGTTAGAGTTTATCATAATCAATCCTGCCGTCACAGTGGGTTGATTTATAAAGCCCTCGATATTTTCCATGAGCGACATGTGAATTACCGTTTGTGAGTTCATGAAAAAACTGGTATAGTAAACTTCCTATAGACAATCTTTCCTGGTTTTTCCATGAACTTTTCCAGGAGTATCGAGCCAAACAACACATCGACAGCTATGTTATCACTGAATATTAAACTATGTAATGGTGCTCATAAGCCTTGGCGGCAGGAGGCACATTACCCAGTCGTTTTTAAAGAATTCTAAGTTTCTGGGTGATCGTCAACCTGCTAACATCGCACGGGGCCGTTCTCCACCACCTCCTTTCGGCAGGGGCGTGAGGCAGCGCTTGAGTAAAGTAGAAGTCCCTTTGCTTGCTACTCTACCCTTAAGGTAGAGGTACTCATGAGAAATATAGACATGTAAATAGTTCATTTTGATAAAAAAGCTTTTGCTTTTGCTTCATCTTTGGGTCTCAAACAAATCTGTCGTCGTCAAAATTCCACGATCACTACAATCAACGGAAACTTGGGATACTCTTTTGATTTTTCTGATCGTTAACAAACTCGACAAAACCACTAGGCGTGGGTGAGAATCCACAAAATTTTCAAACAATGTCGATGAAGTTCGCAAATTGTATGATTCGTTAACCTTTCTCAAAGAAAAATCGAGCGTTTTACGAAAAATGTTACTTGAATTCACTCAAGCTTCAAATGAATCAAAATTCAATAAATCTTAATATCAATTCAGAGATTGGCAATATGAGAAACCAACTTCAAGGTCATTCATTTCAAACGATCAAATTTGTCCTATTTGTGAAAAATCTCACAAGATTCATGCTTGCCCTGAGATCAAAACTTGGCATTACCTGTTTGAATAGTGGTCATCAGGTGGATAGCTGTAACTTTGGACTCTGTAGGAGCTGCTCTCCAAAGCAGAACTCTTTGCTACATATAGATAACTCAACTGCCTCTACCTCAGGAGCATCTTCGGAGTTGTCTACTCACGAATTATGTACTTCTCTCAACGCTCAGTTGACGATTCTCGATTCAAAGGGGGATCCTCATGCATATCGTGCTCTTCTCAATTCAGGAAGCCAGTCGAACTTCATTACGTCTGACCCTGCCAATTTTCTGGGGCTGCGAAAGGCAGAAATGGATATGACAGTGATTGGTATAACTAAAGTCACATCAGTGAGTAAATTCAAGGTAAATGTAAAGGTGCGTTGTCTGGTCGTTTCCAGTATTTCAGAATCAATTCTTAACATTTCCTTTGATATATCGTCACAGAGTATTTCTCAAAATAGCCTTGTTAATCCGCATTTCAACTCTTCTAGCCGGTTCAATTAGGCTATCAGTTCTATCAGTCGGACAAATAAATCTTGGCGTTCTTAAGCCAGTACTATATAAAAAACAAGTTTGGTTGGGTGGTAGCAGGTTCTTTAAGGGGTTTCCATATATTCCAATTCAGCGCAATGTAATTTTTCTCAAGATTCTGAAATACAAGATCAACTAGCGCGTTTTTGGGAAATAGAGGGTTGTTCTTCAGAACGAGCATTTCTACTCATTCTCAAGATCCCAGTGGCAGATTCATGGTCCACGTTCCGCTGAAGGAATCTATTGACAAATCAAAGAAGTCTAGAGAGCAAGCTAGGAGACGTTTCCTCAATTTAGAATCCAGATTGCAGAGGAACGACTACCTCATGGAAGAATACATTTACTTTGATCACATGTCCACAGTTCAGGACCAATTGTCTCACAACAATGAATACTTTTTGTGCCATCATGGTGTTCTGTGAGATCAAAGTACAACAACCAAGCTCAAGGTTGTTTTCAACACCTCTTCTCCTACGTCTTCAGATTGGTCATTGAACGATATACAAATGGTTGATCCTTAAATTCAAAGTGACCTTTTCGACACACTCATTCGAAATCGGCAGCATTCTCATGTCGTTTCAGCAGACATATGCAAGATGTACAGACAAATTCTCATAACACCTTTTTAGAGACATCTTCAGCAAATATTGATTAGAGTTGAAAATGTCTAGTTTACTATTCTTATCGTGTATTTTTGGCTTCTCAAGGGGACTGTGGAAGAATTGGCTGCAGAGTCTAATGGTTCTCCTTTTATTTACCTTCATTCGATACTTTTGCTTTTTTTTTAATTTATTTTGTATTACTTATGATCGGTAAATAATAAATGTATTATTATTATATTCTGGCGTGCACATCCTTCAGACACATTAGTATCTTACGAACTGAATACCGTCACATATGGTACAGCGTCGGCATCCTTTTTAGCGATACGTTGCCTCCAGCAACTAGCGTTGAAAAACAAAGCTTATCACCCAATGGCTTGTAGCATAATCCTTTTTTATGTGGACGATCTTTCCACAGGGTCAGATTCTATTGAAGAACTTCGTGATCTTTGTTCACAAATTACTCTCCTGCTACAGCAAAGCTGCTTTGAACTCAAAAAATTGACCTCCAATGAAGTTCAAACTTTGGAGCATATCCAGGGTTCTATTTCCGATGGAATATTGCATTTCAAATCTGAGGTACTTTTCAAAACCTTGGGACTACTACGGTCCTCTAAACTAGATCTGTTATTGTATAACATCAGTTCGGAAAATAATCGTTCTCGTTTCACTAAACGAACAATTCTTTCTAGTATAGTTCAAATTTATGATCCTTTAGGTTTACTTACTTTATGTAATATTGTTGTAAAATGCCTTCTATAAAGGTTTTGGCTCGAAAAGTTAACCTGGGACGAATCAGTTCCGCGAGATATCCATTCAAAATGTGTTCTATTTCATTGCATGCTCCATTCTCATAACGACTTACGTATTCCAAGGCACGTAAAATGTATTCTATCTCAGATTGAGCTCCATACATTCTGCGACTCATCAGAATAAGCATACGGTAGTTGTGAGTATATTCGCAGTATTGACTACCAGAGAAACGTCACTGTAAACCCTCTGTTTGCCAAATCCAAGATAGCACCTCTGAAACATACTACTTTACCGCATTTGGAGTTGTGTGGAGCAATAATGTATACTCGACTGGCGCATATAATTCTTTGGACCACAAGAAACCCTATCTATTCTCTTCATCATTGGACAGATTCTACTATCGTTTTAGGATGGGTCAGATCTGCTTCTCACTTACTTAAAACTGTAAGTAACCGTGTGTCAGAAATTCAGAATCATACTGATCCTTCAAATTGGCGCCATATCAGTGGGAAGGAAAACCCCGCAGATTTACTTTGTCGAGGTTGTTTTCCTTCTAATTTGATTTACTCAGAATTTTGGTGACACCGCTCTTTTTCTTTTGCATTGAGACTTGGGAAAAGACTCAAGTATTTCATTTTCGATTTCAGTGAAAAGCATTAGACTTTGCTTCATTCAAATCATCATTTCACTTGATTGGTATTCTTGCACAGGAAACTCATGCATGCTTGTCCCCAGCAACTACCATTTGCCATCAGGGAAAAGTCCAGGCCAATTTCAGGTAGATACACGGCCAAGAAAATTGTACACAATTGCATACGGTCAATGAATACGGTCATTGTATCGGTGCCCTTTGCAATCAGTGGAGTAGATTATGCCAGTTCGTTTTTTCTTCACGACAGAAAAGGACGCGGCTTCAATGCTTACAATTGGGTCTCTCTTTTTATCTGCTCCACAACGAAAGCTGTACATCTTGAATTTGTTACGGATCTCACAACTGAATCTTTTATCGCGGCATTTCGCAGATTCTGCGCTAGAAGAACTGAGCTTTCCAGAATGTTTTCTGACAAGGGCAGGAGTTTCGTGGGTGCTAAAACAGAATTAGAAAATCTAACCAATTTTCTCTCCAATAATGACAAAACCACGATTTCATTATGCGTAAATGAGTGTATCGAATGGAAGTTCATTTCTCCATATATTTCCCACTTTGGTGGTTTATGGAAAGCCATAGTTAACATCATGAAGCATCATATGAGACGGGTTTTACATAATGCATGCCTTGTATATAAGAAGTTTCAAACGATTCTCTTACAAATTGAGGCGATACTTCATTCCCGACCACTCTTTTCCAGTAGTTCTGATCCTAACGACCTCCTTCTAATAACTGCAGGCCACTTCCTAATTAGAAGGCCAATAATATCTCTGCCATATTTAGATGTTCAAGCCATAAATGAGTTCCGACTGACTCATTATTAGAGACTCCAGCAATCGCAGCAGCACATATGAACTCGATGGTCCCAAGATTACATCTCTATACTTCGACAGCGATATAAGTGGTTAAAGCAGTCTCCGGATATCAAAATCCATTCTCTTGTTTTGATCAAAGACAATAATGCATAGCCTATGTCCTGGCTTTTAGGCAGAATATAATCGCTTGACCCAGGTAGCGATAGAGTTGTTCGAGATGTGTCTGTTAGAACCTCTTAAGGAGTTATCTGGCGGGAAGTTTGTGCTCATTACCAGGTGAATATTAAAGGTGGCATATTTTATTGACTTTCATGAATGACTTTTTCAAATAATGTTTGATATGATCAACAGTGTTATTTCCAATTCACGTTTACTCTTTGATATTTTGAAACATGTTTCTTTCAAGGTGGGAGGCATATTCCTGCATATTTCAAAATTCTTGTTACACCTCTGCTTCACCCCCCAATGTTTGTTATTCAAGAAAAGATGTATCAACTAGTTCCATCTCAGCCGCTTTCGCCAGTCGACAAGTGCATTCCATACAGTAGAGTTGTGTCTACTCATTTTTAACAATTAAATTAGTGTAATAGATCAACCAAGCATCTATTCATTTCATTTGCCATACACATATAGAAAAGTACAATACATAGAAATTGAATACAAAATTCTTAGAGGTGGATTGTATGGTTCATATACTGTTTTGAATACTGGTTGATGCTATTCAAATATTTTGAATTATGAACCGTGGTTTCCTTGATTTTTATGAGAGATAATACTGGTTATAATACCAAAGGTTTCTGAGTGTCATCAAATATTTCGATTGAACCTTTTTGTGAATGTTTTTGTATCGATCTTGTTCCTATACAAAAATCATAAATTGAAAGGTGTATATTTTTTTGGAGAGATCGATTTTTGGGTGAAAACTTTTTGACTTTACACTTCTTCATCTTCATATATATATTTCGCATAAAAACACAAAAGATCTTTTTCCTCAAAAATCATAAAGTTTCGTCATATGTTTTCTCACCATGATTACTGGTCTACAGAGCACGTGGGATGAAATAATGTATCGTCAAGCTATTCAAGTAACGATAATGTTTCGGTGTATGCACTATTTGTAGCGATAATTTGTAGTCACCATTCAACCCATCAAATATATCATCAACATTATGTTCCATTCAATTCAACTCTTGTTTTTCACAATGGAAGAAAGCCAGCACGATAAAAGTATTATATACTAGCCTTGCTTCTATTATATAGCTAATGAATATTTCTTCAGAAGGATTATGGGCAAGCAGAAAGACATGTTATTACTATGGTATATTGGGTATAAATCCAAATGAAAGGTAATTAGCATTGAAATGACTTTGAGAAAATTCGTCATTCAGCATGAATAAGAATATAATTGAAGTTCTTAATTTTGTCTGAAAAATAGATTTGAAACATTTCCAAAGTTGAATCTGGAAAAGTAAAACATAAGACAAAATATTTATGAGGTATTTCGATTGAATGTTTTATAGAAAGTGAGGAGAGAAACATCATCGTAAGTAAAACATCATTTATATTAAAATTATCACTATGAAGGTAGCAGCCATTACTCAACTGCCATTCTCATCTAGTACCCACAACATCAGTGATATTGGTACTAACTGAAAACCAACGTGACATATTTTACAGCTAATTATTGACTAAATGGCCATTATGTGGAAGCGCCCCATCGTGGCAAATTTTCTAGTTAATTTCAAAATTGTGTAAGATATTACGATAACGCTCACCTAGAAATCAGTAAACGTGTTTTATAACTAAAAGAATTGAACACTATTTTCATTTACCATTCAAATTGTCTTCATAAAATTTTAAGGCCACAAAGTTGTCATTTCTTATGGCACAATAAATATCAAATTCCCAGGACTCTTGGAAATTTAGTTCTCTAAATGGATGTAAATTTATGTTGCTTCAATAATGGGAATTTCGTCGATTGAAAATCCTATTTTTTGTGAAATTCTCTTCATCTCTCCAGATAATATTATAAAAAAAATATTTCTTGGGATCAAAGTAAAATGAATTCACAGAAATCTTCTCTTCGTGAAAAGTCGTTCTCTTCAAGAGGTTAAACTTTGATAGACACATGGATGAAACTTGTGGTTTCGTAAAATTCGTAGTAATGATGCTTGAGATTTTCCCAATTCTAATGCTACTTGTCTGATAGATATTCTTGGGTATACCGCAAAATATCCCAAAATTGCAATTTCAGTATTTTCATTGTTGATTACTGGTTTATTTTTACACATGATACGGATCCAAAATTCTTGAAATTTCCTAAAACTTCGTTGACAGTATTTGGTGATGTTTTTTTTTGGAAATCGGGTCGCAAATGTATCGCATGTCTTTGAAATAACTTCATTACATTCTCCGTAAATGATAAATAAATTTAAATAACCTTCCTTTCTGTAATTTAATCGTCCCGGCATGACTGATAATTTGCAAATGACAAACAGTGACACTATCGTATCAATTGATTGCTTTTTAACCTCGTGCTGTCAAGGCCAACTGACAAAATTCAGAAACCGTATAGTGAAGATTTGGTGGATAGGAAAATATTAAATTACAAATATTTTAAAAACTACTCATTTTCGAAATGGGTATCTTCATACAAAGTTACCCTCATTTTCAATGCCCAATACGATCAATTCATAAAAATGGGGGGTTTCCATTTGAAAAAAGTAATTTTTGACGGTTTATTGAATTTCGTTCGTCGATTCTATTGAACCTATTTCCCTTCTATAAGAAACTCGGCCAAAACATAGTGATGATGGTTTCCTTAGAGGAAAAATTGATAAATATTGTAGGGTCTGCAAACATAACTTTAGACTCAAATAAAGGACATTATATGTACGAAAAGAATTCAGGTTTCAAAGTAGAATCCAAAAATGTAAGAATATATAGGGTGTTCTTATTAAAATAACGAAGATGACAACTACTTCCGGTATAACCGGAAGTGCTGCCAGTTTGAAAATATTTTAGTCAAATTGCCCCCTATGGACTTTAGTATAATGTCAAAACTTCGTTTTTTCCCCCATTGGATCGATAAAGTTCCTGAACTCCACTTGAGTTAAGGTGAAAACTGACATTTTTGAACATGAAAGAAAATTTCACCAAGTCATCGAATGGAAATGTACAATTCGTGTTCAATATGATAACAATTCAAATCATGACTAGTAATTCCACCTGAGTTTATATAAAAACTAATTGAAAATTTAAACATCATGAAAGAAAATACTATCAACTCATTACATGAACATGTAATGAACTCAAACCCAATTTTTACATTGAAAATTATCACCGGTAAATTATCAGAATTCCTGAATCTATCAATTTATTAGCACTCCAAAAGATTGAGTTCCAAGCCTTTCTTTTACGAATATAATTGCTTATAATTGTGGTTGAATTGATACCGTTCTGTCATAAGATGGTTTGCAATTGTTTGGTTTTTAAATTCAACAAACTACTCATATGTTCTTTTATTCTTTAAGCAAATGTTTTTCCCGTTTGACCAACATAAATATTTGGGCAAGAAACACAATCCAACTCATATACCCCTACTCTATCTGACACTGAAGTTTTGTCTTCACTTTTGTCAGTTAATTTGCTGAAATTATTATTCGTCCGATGAGCCACGTCCAAGTTTGGCCTTTTCATAAAATGAGCAATGTTGTTTGTGGGTCCACCAAAGATTATTTATGTCCTTTGACGCTCATTATTGTTTATTGAAGTGGGATTGACCTAGTTGATGATAGGTTTGTGCAGTTTTGTGGAAAGAATGGAGTCGATAATATCTAATATCTTGTAATCGTTGTTGACAGTGATTTTTTCGATAAACAGTTTCTTTTAAAACGATAGACTTGGACGTGGCTTATCGAACAAATAAAAATTTGAGAATATTCATTGAACGAAGTGAAGACAAAACTTCAGTTTCGGATAGATCAGGAGTATATAAGTTGATTTGTGATTCTTGCGCAACACTTTATATTGGCCAAACGAGGAGAACCTTTTTCCCAAGAATGAGAGAACATAGGAGTAGAAAATAGGTAGTAAGAGAACATAGTGTAGTGGGATGTGAAGGCCAATAGTATTCTGCTAGTTTACTGAATTCTTCTCCTCCTCTGAATCTGTTTTCGAATTTGTTCATTTGATGAAATGGTAGAATTTTTTTTATATGTTTTGAATTCAATTAGTTGTTACTTAAACTCTGGTGAAATTACTAGTCATTGAGCAGTCATGATTCAAATTGTTATTATGTAAAGCACAAATTTTCATTCAATGAGTTGGTTAGATTTTCTTTTATGACGTCCAAAAATTTTAATTAGTTTTCACCTGAACACAGTTGAAGTTATTATGTTGGTAGGTGGTCACATGATTCAATTTTTTTCATCATGTAAAGCTCAAAGTACATAGAATTTGGATAACATAAAAATGCTCGAGAAAACACACTTTCACTGGACAGTTTTCAAAACCGAAACACATGTTGCGGTTTTGAAAACTGTCCAGTGAAAATCTCACAAAAAAGTATTACTTGAATAAGTTATGGATATCCATCAACTATCGGCGAATTTCATCACATTTTATTAACTCTGCTGATGCAGTTTTGGTAATACCTACATCAGTTCTTTCCTGCATATTGAGTTTTAAATTCACTATGGAAGTACATATATATTTTTATTAATTATATCCAGAATTGCTTCGTATAGTTGGATATCTAGAACCCACAATCATTTGATAAAAAGAATCACATCAATCACCTAGTGAAAAATCGCTTTTTGTTTGTTCTAAAACCTTTTTTTTTCTTTTGATTCCTGATAACATTTTCGAAAACATTCGTCTCAGATTAGCAGTTGATTTACTTTTCTCACCTCTTGCAGTATTAGTGAACCAAGCTCAGAAGATTCTTGAAGTCCAAGCTTCCAATTGAAAATTTTAAATAGTTGCCATTTATATTTCGGGATTAGAGAACAAAACCAAATAATTATTATCAGAAATCACTTTACTGTTTTTCAAAATATTCCCCATGAAGATCTATACACTTTTTCAGGCGTTTGAACCAATTGTCGAAGCACTTTTGCTACTCTGATTGCAGCAACCGCTTCTTCAGGTGTCGAAAATCGTTGACCTCTCAGTTTGTTTTTTACGTACGGGAATGAGAAGTCATTCGGTGCCAAGTCAGAACTATACGGCAGATGACTCATCAAATCGATGTTTTGGGTGCTCAAATATGCAGTTGTTTGAGCCGATCTGTCTCGCATTGTCGTGGTGAAGAGTGATCCGTCTTCGGCGGTTGGTTTTCCAGATTGCTTGGAAGACAGCTGGCAAACAAGTGGTTGTGTACCACTCAGAATTGACTGTTCGGCGTTGTTTTAGTGGTACAGTTGCGATGTGTCCAGTTTTTCCAAAAAAACAGGCGACCATTTGGTTGGAAGTGCTTCGTGCGCGAAAAACTTTTGTTGGATTCGGCTCATATTGAAACACCCACACAGTCAATTGCTGTTTACTTTCGGGCTCATATGCGTAAATCCACGATTCATCACCTTATCACGATGTCATAGACGTATTTTGAAGCACCGCGATCGTATTTTTTGAGCATTTCCTTCGACCAATCGACACGAGCCTTTTTTTGAGCGATTGACAAATTGTGTGGGA
>WOGR01007551.1:625-12333 GCA_015342045.1 Leptinotarsa lineolata | reverse complement strand
TAGGCTTTGTCAGACAAACATTAAACACCTGGATAGCAAGAAGTTTTGAAGAATTCTGGCAAAATCTTCCAGGATTGGCTCACTCCAAGGCGTTCATTCACCCTCCGAAGGTTGAAACCAAAAAGTTGTTGAACTTTAGTAGGGATGAACTACGATGTCTAACAGGCCTCCTTACAGGTCGTTGTCGTCTGAATCATCATATGCAGAGACTAGGACTGTCAGAAGACAGTGTGTGTCACCTCTGTTTGGAATATGATGAAACAATAGAACACATACTTTGTGCCTGCCCCGCCTTAGACCGAATCAGATTTTCAGAGTTTGGTAGAACCACACTTTTACCATCTGACCTGAAAGATCACTCACCATTGAAACTAATCAGCTTCGTCAAGAAGCTGGGTTTATTTGGTCGAGTTTGAATAGGTGTGAGCCACAATAAATCCTTGTGGGTTGCGGTGGAGGGTGAAATAAACCCACTCACTTCTGACCTAACCTATATGTCATCAGATAAGTTTCAGTCTGCTTTATGCAATATCTGGAGATATTTACCATTAAAAAATCAACTTACAGTAACAGTTCAGCTGCAGACTCAACTCATAATAGATCACCGGTTAGAAAGTTTAAGATGCCTCAGATGGAGTCGCGGCACTTAATGAACTGCAAGACTGGTTACATTTTTGGGATATTCTCAAGAAATCGAATGAGGAAGGTAAGTTCATTTTCTTAATTCAATCTACCGAAACCAATTTCCGATCGAGAAGAGTGGTCGAAATTTCTTTGTCGACTGCCGAAAACTATCACGATGCAATTGAAGCATTAAAAAGTAGTTTCGAAGGTGAATGTTTGTCAAAGATTTATTGAGATTAGGTACATCCACGGTTTGATCATCACCTGTGCTATACCACTTGACAGCCTTGGAATCATTAGACGTTGTAATCCAGAATCATTCATCTATGATGTACCCATTAGCTTAATTCTGCTTTCTGGAAAATCTTGTGGCAAAGGTCTAGTGATTCATTCTTCAAGAGATATATTAGAAAATCTGAAGGAGGACTTTTCTATGGCCTTGACGACATGACAGTAATGGAGAGGAAAAAGATTTCTATAGTAGCCGGTCTATTATTGTATGTATTTTATGATTCTGAATATCTCCATCTCGTTTGGGTTGGATTTTTCCTGCAGTGATGGAAGGTAAAACCTCGAAACCGGTCTGAAGGTTATCTACTCGGACTCCACTTTTTGAATTTTTAATGAGTTAGAATGAGATTTATGACGCATTATGATATAGAACCGGTTTTCATCCAGAAAAAGTTATTGTATCACATGTCTGAAGTTTGTTCACATCAGTGAGAAATTCATATGATGTCGAATGAGATATATCATATTCTTTCAAAAACCAAATTGAGCCAATGAAAATAAGTCTCTATCATTGAGGAAAACTTATATGATAGGTCTCAGCAATTTCACAGGAGTACGTTTACCAAATTGAGCCAATGATAATAAATCTCTATCATTGAGAAAAACTCGTATGACAAGTCTCAGCAGTATCACAAGAGTACGTTTGCAAATATTGGTTGTCATTTTGAGAGGGAAAATGGTAGGAAAAGACAAGTTAGAATCTCATTCGGAAAGACTCTCAAAGTTCTTTTATTCTACAAGCAATTGAAATGGGTTTTCAGTCTGTTGAAAGAGAAAATGTGATGCATAATCTTTTTTTCAGTATAAATATTGTACTGTTTTCTGAATTTCATTTTATACATCATCAGATACCTGACGTCCTTGAAGTTCTGCGAGAGGAACGATCTGGAGTGCTTCAAATAAGCGTAACCTTCTCCAAATCCAGGGCTCATGTCTTTTGAAGGATCGCAACGTCCTGCCCCACCTAGAGCTTCCGCTATGTTGCAGATGAAGTCCAGTTTCATTGGCCAGCAGAGCAACCATGCAGCTATCCAGGTTACGGTGTCGTAGCAGACGTCGTAGCCTTTTTGGAACATGCCGCGACATCTTTGGGCGGCTTTGGTGAACTGATTTTGACATCTCATCTCGACCTTTTTCATGTAGAGCTTTTCGTACCGTTCCGATTCCACTTTCTCTCCTGGAAAAGATAAACGGTGGTGTCGAACAACTGCGATTCTATGCGATGAGACGGAAAATATCAATGACATACATTTGGAATCACCACAAAGAATTTGAATTTACGAAGTAACTTATTGGAGTGAATTAGAAGTTTATGTGATAATGGATTCCGCTTTGTCACCAATCATTTCCAACCTATTCATGTGCTATTTCTTAACCAAGGCCGCAAACAACGGTCTGATAAAACTCAAATTAAGGCTGAGATATTTTGACGACATTTTGATCAGTTGGCCTCAAGAACATGAAGAACTTGACCATTTTGTGGTATTTCTGAACTTACTCCACTAGAAAATCCAGTTAGTCACAGAAATAGAGAGGAACAACGGGTTACCTTTTCTTGGCGTACTAGTTATAAGAAATCCCAACAGGAAATACAGCACACAGTCTATAGGAAACCAACGCATAATGACAGATACCTGAATGCGGAGTCACATCTTCATCTTGGCAACACCCTTCTTTCCAGATCTGAACACCTAACAGACTAAGACACAAAGTATCAGGAATGAAAGACATACAAGGTCTATAAGAGGATAGACATAAAAAGCATATAATCCACGAAGGAACACGCCGAAGAAAGATGAAAAACAAAGAGGAAACAAACACAAAGGAAACCAAATCCATCCTACCAAACGTCTGAGGAGTTACAGATAAAATAGGGATGATTCTAAAACAACATAAAAACAACATATAAATCAACAAGAACCATCAGAAATTTCTTGAACAGCACGAAAGACAAAGACAAAATGGACTAAGAGACATATGTGGATATTGCAACAGGAAACACGTCGGCCAAATAAATAGACGAATAGCAGTAAGATTAGAGGAATACGCCACAACTTTATATTCTATAAATCGATCATTATTTGCATCACCATCTGAGTAGCTGAAATGAAAATCCAGATATATAATGGGAAATTGGTATTGGAACCTTTTAAAGCTCTCTACTTCTTCACAAATCGACGTTTTTGATAAAGTGGCAGAAATTTGTTTTTATCATTTTAGGATGTGGTGCTAAATCTACAAAAATGTTCGATAAGAAATGTTCAACAGGAAACATACTGACCCCAAGATAGTTATAATCTCAGTAGGCAATATTCCAAAATTCCCGGACTTTTTTCATATAGTATTTCCCGAAACCAGGTAGAACTTATCTATACTATGGAAAATAATTAATACATTGATACTGAAACCAATAGGATGAATTTTCATCCATTATCGTGTTTTTTAAACGTTCATATTTATTCTAAGAAGCCATCAATAGACTTGATAACAGAAAAAAAGTGATGTTCCAGGAAAACAATCAACTGACTGGGATCTCCG
This sequence comes from Leptinotarsa lineolata, assembly GCA_015342045.1. Taxonomy (NCBI): domain Eukaryota; kingdom Metazoa; phylum Arthropoda; class Insecta; order Coleoptera; family Chrysomelidae; genus Leptinotarsa; species Leptinotarsa lineolata. Next base: position 8,880 of record WOGR01007551.1, on the reverse strand, counting down.
CCGTGTTCGTGGATTTCCTAACAATAATCTCAATTTTATTTGAATGAAGAGAAATATCTGCAAATGTTCACATCATCTTAATATTCAAATCATAAAGATTTCCAATACTAATTTTATGACTAGTCTCGTACACTCCAGGAACAACCCTGGATTTTGTACCAACTTCACCTTAAATCTTCAACTATTACCAATGTCATTATAACAAAGGATTGATTTCTAAGCAATTCAAAAGATTGAGCCAAAACAGAATACTGTTCTAGTAAACTAACTACAGAATATAACTTTGGATTTCAAGAGAAAAAAATACAAACGATGCAATATACCGCTCTATACAAAAAATCTATAGTAAAATCAATGCAGAGGATGCGGCAATACATGAGAGTATTCTGTGACTTATCAAAAAGCTTCGATTGTGTAATAAATCATAAAATTCTGCTCAGAAACCTGGAGCTTTGAAGGCACAATGGAACTATACCTTACATATGGAAATCAAATTGCCATCACCACATGTTATTTGGTCCAAAAGGAGCAAATAATATGTGGTGTACCCCAAAGTCCGGTTTGTAGTCCAGTACTCTTTAAAATTTACGTTAATGCTATTAAAAAAGCAGCACTTCACGGACGACAACACAATACTATGACATAATGGAAGCATAACAACACTGCATGAAACAATCGCCGAAGATATTACTAAAATGAAGGACTGTTGTGATTCAAACCTATTATTTCTCAATATCAAGACGACAAACAATGAGAAACAGTCTGTACCAGATTTTTGGGTGTACAAATAGATAACAGGATGGAATTTGATGACTGCTTATCAAGGCTGTCGAAGTAATTTCCATTTTACACAATCAGAGTGATAGTTGACGAGCTAGATTATATATCAGCCAGATCAACATATTACATCGTTCAATAAGTCCCGAGACTAACCCAGAGATGGTGCTAGTAGTGCCTAACTGGCCACGTTGCCCTAGAGTGCGAACGTTTACATGACACTTGTAAAAAGTTCACGTCGATCGGACCACAAACAGCAGAGTTATCGAGGTTAGAGTAAAGTCACTTTGTGACTTTACTCTAACCTCGATAACTCTGATAACTCGATAACTCGCTAACTCGATAACTCGAAACATGGAAAAAAACGAGTTTCGCGTGTTGATAAAAGATTTTTTTATTGGGTAAAAACACCGTAGAAGCCCAGCAATGGCTTACCCGGACTCCTCTCCTCCCGGACTCCAAATCAACGATTTGTCGTTGGTATGCTGAGTTTAAACGTGGTCGTACGGACACAGATGATGCGGAACGTTCGGGTAGGCCATTGGAAGCCGTTGCACCAGAAAATGTGAGTGAAGTGTTGAAAGTCGTAATGAAAAATCGCATCAACTTTTGACTACAATCCTCCATCCAATTTAAGTCAGAGCTCTGTGTATACTTTGCCAAATGAGTATACTGATCTCTAGTTTATAACATCAATAATAATTGATTCTAGTAAGCAATTAACGTAGAGTAATAAAGATTTCTTCAATTTGAAATCACTTACCTTTAAATAATCCTTTAAGCACATAGCAATGGCCTGACACACTTCATAAACTATACCCGATATTGCAGACTTTGATATGCGAAATAGATAGCTCAAACAAATGTAGCTGTCACCTAAAATTTATTGTTTTTTCACCTCTACTATCACAGAAAATTAAAACTTTCATACCTGTGGCTAAATATCTTAAGGTGACAAGCACCCTTTCATTAACTGGAATTGCTTCTCTCATTTTGGTGTCATTTTTTTTGGATCAATGGCCCCACCAAATTTATTAAATTATCGATATCTGTTGATGACCATCTCGCGAAATTTTTTAATAGTATTAGATCTTCAACTTTTAGCTCATTAATTAACTGAGTGTAAGCCCCAGCAGTACTCCTTCTCAATAACCAGTTGTTCACCCACACTTCCTTTTTTCTTCTTTTTTTATCGTCCAATAATGAAATTATTATTGCAGCAGCCTGACGTTTACTACAAGCCATATTTTAACTGACACTACGGTAGACGGACAGAAAAAGTGTCGAGAGATCTTAATTCTCTAATGTGTCTAAACAAAACAGCAATTTATATCAGAATTTCCTCTCAACTATCAGGTATTTTATTGCGTGACACTTATGTCGTAATGAAAACTTGCAAGGAAATTTATTTCTCGATACCTTACATATCTATAATGATATAAGTCTCTAGTATAAACGTACCTTAAGGCATGGGAGATGTGGGAATGAGAAATCTGAGGCTATGAGCTGCATAAAGAGGCCATTATTTAGGCTTCAGAGTCTCAATAGGGAGATCAAGTTAGATGAAGAGCTCTGATAACCAAGGAGCATCAAAATAAATCTGCCTAGGTCGCAGTGAAGCAGGTGGTTTGCCAGCTCCTCTATCACTCTAATGATCTTATCCCACAGGTCAATGTTTCCAAAAATTTGTATCAGTTGTTATTTCGTAGATCATTTTATACAGTTTCTTCATTTTATTTTTGTTTTGTTTGTGTTTTGTTGCGGTGAGCCAAATTCAGAATAGGTGGCTTGCAAATGTTGAGTAAATACTGAACTAAATTCCTGAAAGGAGTAACAGTAATGCTCTCTTATTTCAAAGAACTGACAACCGGGAAACTGATCAACTTTGCTAAAATAGCATTGAAGACTTTTAAAAATGTTTGTGGAATGAAACAATTGGAATAATGAGTCAGTGAATAGAGTTCATTCTGTTGGTTCAAACGACATGATTACTGACATGTCCCATAAAATAAACATGAGCTATCAGGAAGAAGTTTGAATTCCTGTCTATTCCGGTAAATTTCATGAATCGACTTCATAAAACCCAGAGACACTCATCGATAGTTTGCATAAAGCGATAAAATTATGACTAATGTGGTTCTAATGACTCAATTTCAAAGTTCGTACAATGAATTTTCTATTTGATATAAGTTCCATGTGATAAAAATAACAAATCATCGTCATCTAATGAAAATAATATCACATAAAAATAAATTACTTTTCGCTAATAAAAACGAATGATACAAAATTTTGAGATGAACACAGTGATGAATAAAAATAAAAAACACAAAGGCATAGATTGCTGTTCATGATTACTTTAATGAAATGTATAAAACGGTTTTGTCTAATTTCAAGTAGTCATTTTATTTTTACGACCGATTTCGAGATTCATCCCATTATCAAGAGTCCATACCGTAAAAAACCGTGAAGATGATCATTATTATCTTTTTTTAACACACTGTAGTATGCGCTGGTCGGGCCCTATCCCCCGAAGCCTCGATACATTCGGGAAGACGCGCCAGCATTATCAATCAACGACCACTCCCCACACCGTGGGGTAAGTGATCATTGAGTCCGAGAATCATGTGACCTGAGCAAGCGCAATGAGCTAAGATTTCTGCCTTAGTGCGGCAAGCCGGTATGATTTTAAGATTCGAGAGTAGAGAGGGCATCATTCCACCAATGACTCCAATGATCAGAACAACCATCTTTACAGAGTGGTCTGGATAGAGTCTGCGGAGTTCGAAGAGAAAATCTCCATATTTGATTCGTTTTTCCTCCTCTTTTTGGATGATATCCGTCTAGACAGCAGCTGAGAACTCCACGACAAATATCGTCTTGTTCTGGTGGTCGAAAAGGACTACATCAGGCTTATTAGCTTGTAGTATCCGCCGGAGCGTAGGGAAACACCGGTGTCTCCTCAATACCGCAGGAGTGCCGTAGATGGTAATGAAGCACTCCTAGGGCCGCGTTATGTCGATGGATATAGGCCGAGACCGCACATGCTGAACATGCTGACAGCAAGTGCATTAGGGTCTCGGATATGTCGCGGCAGGCCCTGCACCCTGTGTCAGGAACCTCTATACCCATCACGCGACTGCAATAGACTAAGGTGTTGAAGACACCAACCTGGCATGTCATTATGAACCCTTCAGTTTCAGACTTCAGCCCACTCGACCTGAGGAAAGCGAAAGTAAGGCGCTTTGATGAGCCAAGGTCTTCAATATTCTTGGAGAAGACTCCATGCATTGGCTTATCCTTGTGTAGCCGCAGAAGTGAAGTGATCTTTGTAGATTTTATATGAGCCTTTTGCTGAACGGGTTCCAACTCGGTGACGGAGTTGTGACCACCTCGTTCAGTATCGAAAACTAAACCGACTTCATCAGCTGCTCGGGCAGCTGCCCTAAAGAGAAATGCTCTAATTCCTGCTCTTTCATAGTCGCGGTTCATGCAGAGAAGGGGAGCCAAACTCCTGACTACTTTGCAGGCTACATCCAGTACCATTCTGTCATGTAGACACTCCAAACTCAAAAGTCCACGGCCTCCCTGTTGTCGGAGGAACTACAACCGTGGAATGGACGATTTGGGATGCAAACTCGTATGGAGATGCATCGTTCGGGTCTTTACGTCGAGTTGTTACAGCTCCTCTCGAGTCCACTTCACTACTCCAAACGAGTAAAGTAAGATTAGAACGGCAAGCATATTTATTGCAGCAACTGTGTTCTTCTTATTATTATTACTATTATTATTAATTTCATCATTATTATTATTTTATACTCGTACTTGTATCACTTGAGACTGACTGAATACACTAAGTTCCACAATATATAACAAATTGAGTTCAGTTTCCGGACTATTAAATTGCAATTGTTTTTCCAGCTAGGATGTTCATCCAAAAATGTTGTTGACTCGAAATATATTCCGTAAAATCGATTTCAGTTTTATTTAGAATCGACTGTATATTTTTTGGCAACTATGAAACTTCATTATACAACTTGCCAAACTATCAAAACACAAAGAGTTTGTATTACACCATGTAGACAAGTTAATAAAATTTTTATTACATAACTTAAGACGAGACTTTTCAGACATTTTTTAGATTATGAGTTGACTTTGACTCAGGTCGAAGGAAACCCTAACAGGACATTCGTCGCCTCCTACAATATGTGAGTTTTTCGAAAAGACAGTAAAAATGTATTCATTGATTTGCCTGGAAAAAAGCCATATTGATTATTTGAGGAGATGTGTTCTATAAAGATATATTCAAAAATCATTCATCATCATCGTTTCATTTTCCATTTTCTCTATTTTTATTTTCGATCATCTCCATATATTTCACTTATTATTTAATTAGTTATCATCTAATCAGACAATAATCTGTTTAAATTGAAAAGGGTATATTTTTGGGGCGGATTAAAGTTTTGGTTTTCTTTCCCAAAAAATTATCTTTCCTGAAAATATACCTCTTCGAATTTAAACAAGATTTATATGGCTAGGATTAAATTAAATAAGCGAATGAATGTTATTACCTACTGTCATCGATGACATGAGTGATTTTAACTAATTCGTGACATAACATGGTAATGCTATGACTGAACTGAATGCTTCATTTTGTAATGTTATCCAAAAGAGTGCTGAAGAGGCATTAAGGCTAGTGGATTATTCCGAAACCTCGAATATTTGCCATTGAGGATGACAGATTTCCATTTAAGTGGTATTTCACCTCTTTCTCACAATATAATATGTAGTAATCCTGTGAATCATATCTGGTTCAATTCTATAACGGATATTTGAAGATCAAACTGAATAGAAAAAAGTGTTTTTGCATAATTCAATGTTTATATGGAAGTTGTTGTTTCGAGAAGGCTTTTTCTTTCAGTTTGTATCTGAACGTGACTTCAATGCATGATCGAAGCATCTTTCTGAAGAGTTTATTTTGAAATCATAAGTTTCCTATATTTTTTTTAACGATGCAGGAGTAGAAAGCCAAAACGTTTCTCTTCCAAAAACAATTTGTACAATGGAAGTTAAATCCTGTAACATTCACCAAAAAATTGTCAACCAATTCAAAAAAACCTCAAAAGCACTCACCTTTTGTTTGGAATTTATCAGCAGCCGCCTCAGACCTTTTCGTATCCCCCATTTGCTCATCCAAATAGTCGTTTTCCTCCTTCATCTTCTTCATTTCAGTTTCATCTTCTATTTCTCCAGTTATTGGCGCCGCCACGTCCTTGATCGACCTCAGGGTGTCCTTGACTTCGTTGACCTCGGTCTTCATACCGAATATTGCTTGTGTGAATGGCTTGAACATCAGCTCGAATCTGGTTTTCGTTAAGTTGAATGTGAGGGAGGCGGTGCAAGCAAAAACCCTGACAACTTCTTTGCCGTTGTTGCTTAAGTTCTCCACAGGACCAGATATCACGAAGGTTATCACAATGGCCTTCAGGACACTCCTCCCAACCTTACCTTGAGATATTCAAAATAGATACTTTGTTGAATAATCAACATCATCAGGAAGCCAATTTCAAGTTTTATCACTCCTTTATTTTCATTCAAGTACTAGAGGGGGTAGTATTGTATGATAGCCAGAGCTGATACTAACATCTTCATTTGGAGAGATATATCCATGATTATTCCGGAGAAATTATTCAGAATTCATAAATGTTCATAAAATTCATGAAAATTCATCTGTCCTGTCTGTCCGCCTATGTGTCCGTCCGTCTGTCTGTCGGGAAAATTCAGCAAAAGATATCTCTCGAAGAAAATGGGATATCGACTTGGAATTTTTATCGTTTGTTAAATTCCTGAAACTTTCCAGAGCCCTATTTTGTGAAAAATATGTATTGTACTGTGATGCCCACTATTGTATTGTGACGTATGTATAACTGTAGATTTCAACAATGTCTCAACTCAATGATATTCCCAAATTTTGTATCTGTATCTTATTATGAAGACTTAATTTGCAAACTGAATATGTAGAGGTTCTCCTCTAGGCATACATTATATCCAGGAAAGATCCATCCACCTGACTGGATACAAAATATCATGAGCAATATTGATAGCCTAAAACATTGCAGGAAGGTTTGGAGGTTTGTCTACTTTCTTTAGATACTTTCACGAAAAGTATCTCAGATCACTTGATTCCATACATGACAGAAATACGTGGCAAAATACAACTTTCGGCGAATCAACACACGTTTTGTAAAATCAATGAATACACCATTCAATGCAAACAGTGGCGGATCCAGCCAAGAGGTGCGGGAGGCGCGCGCCTCTGGGTAGATCTTCTTCCGCTATCTTACCGACTGCGCCAATTATAGGTTCAGGTCACAAGAACCATTCTTCGAAAATACTACTAAAATGCAGCCAAAACCAATGAACTACATTATTTTATTGAGTGGCTTAGCCTCTCACTATGCTCATGCCAATACAATCTACTGTAATCTTAGTGAGAAAAACGTTTTTGATTGAATGTGAAAAATTGTTATATTCATTTAAAGGTACATACATAAAAACTGAAAACTTGGCATATGCGGAAAAAATGCGATAAAATACATTAAAGGTCAATAAACATACCAAAAAAATTCTTTTTCCGGCGACACACAACACGTGGATTCTGTTATGAATCAATGTCAATTGACCAAAAAAATTGTTTCGATTGTGCCAACTGCCATTTATTTAGCAATAGCACAATTAACGTATAGTACAGCGCTCAGATGGATGTCTAGCAAAGTTAACAAAAAAGGCGGAAAACTGTCAATATACTTATCTAACCGTAGTCGTAATCTATGTATTTGTAATCTAAACGTAGTTGTAGTATGAGTGCATATAAACACAGATATAACTTTTGAGTCTATTTTTATGACCTTCAAACTCATTAAAATCTTAATAATTTAGTTTAGTTGGTTACATTTGTTTGTGAAACATACAAAATTCATGAATCATTTCTTTCATGAAATGAATAGAATATCTCACGCTCAGTACAGTAATTGGTCAATCGAGCTAAATAGTCTGGTAACTGGGCGTTTTATAAGACAACTTTAACGACAAATAACAAGGTAATTAGAAAGGCAAAGCGGGAGTCTTGGAGAAAGTTCTGTGATAGTATATGACCAATTAGCCTTACATCCTTCCTGTTGAAAAGACTTGAGAGGATAGTGGACGGACACATCAGGAAGGTTGCCTTATATGTAGCCCCCCTGAATAAACACCAGTATGCATATCAAACCGGCAAATCGACAGATATAGCATTAAAAAACCTTGTAGAGAAAATTTCCCAATCCCTTGACAACAAGGAGATTGCGGTTGCTGTATTTCTCGATATAGAAGGAGCATTTGACAATGCACTACCTAAATCTATAAGATCAGCCCTGGCTGTGAAAGGCATAGAATCGACCATAACTGGATGGATCTATGCCTTGCTGGTAAACAGAACTGCA
>WOGR01007550.1:0-12334 GCA_015342045.1 Leptinotarsa lineolata | reverse complement strand
CAAAATTGAATAGCATCAGCAAAAAAAAGAAATTGAATGGATTAGAATGAAATATATTGGTAATTCTACTAATCCTTCTTCTATTTATATTATAAATGTGTAAAGTTTGTGAGGATGGGCGAATGTAATGTACTTATGTATTTACGGTTTTTACTTTTTCACGCCTAAACAGCTCAACGAAGTCAAATGTAAGTTGGTATATAGATTGATCATGACCTGGAATAACACATAGGGTAGGTTCCCACAGTAACGCGGGTAAAACAGCGTGGAACAGTTAGTATTCTAAAGTCGGTATCCACAATCGTCTTCAGGTGCCAAATGAGCACTGATAAGGTCTCAAATCCTCAAAAAAACCCTGAAAAAGTTGATAGTGTCACAGAGATTGCCTAACATCCTCAGTTTACTGCAATTTAGATTTGTCTGACCTACCTCGTATATATATATTACTGCGTTTATGGAACACTCTAAAGATACATATATGGAAAGATTCGGTATTTTCCATACAAGTTTTTTTTTTATAAGAAAGATGTTCTTATACTCTTGACGAGTTTTTAAATACAATGTGATTTGCTACTGTGTATATTTTTCTTGTTTATTCTTGTATTTTTTTTTTCTATGCTTTTATGTATAATGACTATTTGCTATATATTTTTTGTTATTTCAAGGAAATAAATGATTCGATTTGAAATGGTGTTAAAAAACCAGAATCAAAAACGACTAAGAAAAAATGAGACGACGATACACAAACAGTTAATAGTTTTTCCATAATGGACCATTATAGCAAATAGCAACGTTAGTTCAAAAACGAAATCAAATAGTGAATGAAGTACAGTCATGAATTAAACTGGTAAGTAAGTATAATGTGATTTTAAAATACTTCTTCATTAAGAAAATGAAAACTTTGTTTCAATTTGTAGTACTGAATGTCACCGATGATTCCATGAAAATCGTAACAACTCCACGATTTTCTGAAGCACCCGGGTGAAGTTAGCAATAAAATAATATACTTACAAAAATTTTTATCATAATTATTCTACAATAATCAGTTGCCTTATTCTATTGTTATCAAAACTGAAATTTTCTAACAAACGTTTCGAAGTCATCACATAATTCTCGCAATGGGAAATAGGCTTTGAAACGAATAAATTCCCTGTGACACATTGGAGTTTTGGGAGGAAGTTTGGCAGTGAAATTGTAATTGAAATACATCTAGTCGAGATATTGAAACGATGATTTAAACTCGATGCACATCAAATATGCAACATGACAGTTCCATTCTGACCGAAATGATTCACTGTTTGCTACGTCGCACACATTCACGAAAGCGCAATAATATACATTAATCACTGCGCGGACGATTATTCTGCTTTGATCCGGGATAGATTGTCCAGTTTTCTTGTTATCGTACTTCAGTTTATTTCTAAAAAGTGAACATTTGCCCTTCTACTAGTCTACTCATAGTCTAGTCATAGTCAACCATACTTCATATCATTGCGGCATTTAATGTTTAAATCAATTTGAATGTCTCACCAGAAGTTAAGAAGTTAAATACATTAAGCAAACAGTAAAGTCGATATACTCAAACAAAAAAAACTGCAAAATATACACTTCACTGTATTCAGGACACTCCACGGCAAAATATGCTTTTAATATCTTCGAGCATTCCTTTCGCTTTTCACTCTCTGCACATTTTCTACGCATTTTGCACCCTGTTACTTTGCTAAAGCTGGTCAATTCCATCTCAAATTGTGTCATATACCTTTACGATTCAGTATAACATTTTGAAATAGAAAGTTTTTGGCTTTCTACTACTCCATCTTGATACAAAAAATGTGGCAATCTTCCAAAGTGCAAACAGTAAAAACAAATTGACCAAAACCACCCTTCTGTTATGTATGTTCTGTGCATCAGTTCGATGGCTCTATGACACTTGACAGAGAAGCGACAATGAGAAATGAAATGATATGAGCAGAAAATAAAAAACCAAAAGAAAGTCTGTGTAAGTAAATGAGCAAGAGGGGTTCTGGAATGGAAGTGGCTTATCAGCGATAACGCAACCGCAAACACTGATAAGCCACTTCCGTTCCAGAATCCCTCTTGTTCATCTACTTGTGTATTTCAATGTCTTTAATATTTGTTGCGTTTAATGGCTTTTGTGGATTTTCTACACATTTCACACCATCACTTTACTAGTCAATATTGAATTTATGCTTCTATGTTCTGCGTACCAAGCAATTGCCAAATACAGAAGGAGAAACAAAACAGTATGACAAATATTATTTGATCTAAGAGATTATTTACGAATTACAAGAGAATTTTTGGCGTCTGTAATGTGAATACACTTCAGTTCAGGTGGTATTCAGGCATATCATTCTGACTGGTAGCTCCGATAGCATAGTTGGTAAATACGTCTGCCTAGAGAACAGGAGAAATTTATGTGTTCATATTACAGGCACCAAAACTTCTCTTGTGTTTCAATTCGATTCATTTCATGCATTGGGATTTATGCTATAAAATCCTAACGATGCTTGGCTCTCCTAGGACTGTCTATTGGGACAACTGGACTTCGGTTTCGATGCCATAACCGTATACCTATGATTCGTCACGAGATGTCATTCAACGATTCCTAAGCCATGCTCGTGCAACGAACATTTTTATGACTCAGAGTAAAATAACCGTATGCCACTGTCAACGTTTCAAGTGTTTTTTGAGCACTCAACTACATTTTTTTCACAAAATTTTATGCACACTTTTTTATCCATTTTTATCGATAGCTGAAAATCGCCAAATTTTTATCCACGAAAAATGTACCTGTCAAAAATGAAATTTTCTCCTCGTTCATCGACCATCGAATTGATAACTTCCAAGTTCACATCGAACGCTCCCCGTTCTATTCTTTTTACTGCAGCTTTTCACTTTTCCGATTAATTTTTTCTGTTTGAGATAATTGAACAGGAAACAAAGTTAATTAAATGGCTGGATTAGTGTTTGTTCGGCGAAAAATTCTGAAATGAAAACTGAATAGAATTCGGTAGCTGACGGGAATTTATTGCTGAAAATTAGACACCTGAGAACCGGGTACAAATTTTATTTTCGCACTATTACCTTTCACGATGTGAATTTATATTCTATTCGCGTTTCCAATGTGCCAGATGCGGCGTTTGGCGATTTCTATAGCGTATGTGCTGCTTTTGCTGATGTAACTCACCTTAATTTACTGTTGTTAAAAACTGAAAAATAGCTTTGACGAGTCATTTTGTATTAGGGTTAATTTTATCCCAAAAGACGTTATGAATCAGTTTGAGTATACTAAAATTCCATAATAGTAGGCAATAAAGATATATATAATCGCATATTAATTTCAAAGTTTCTGCCTTGATTTCATCGATTCCAGGAGCCTTTCTGTTTTTCAGCTGACAGATAATATTTTTGATCTCACTTCCAGTTGCACGTTGCATCAAAATGGAGTGATTGCAGTGATTCCAGTTCTCTGAATAATCTTGAATTTTCCTCATTTTATCAGCCAAATCTTTACCAACGGAAGTGAAATATTCATTGAAATTAGTTGCTATTTCGAATTTGTCGTTAGTATATTCATTGTTTTCTGTTTATATCACGTTTATGGGTGAAGTGTTGATTTGTAAGTGCTTCATTGACGGTTTGCCATAAAATTTTTGAATTATTTTTTTCTTTATCTAGACGATGTCGGTAATAATTAATTTTTGCATTTTTCATCAGTCTGTCTAGTGCTTTTTTATAGTTATTATATACAAATACTTTTTGATTTATTTGTGTTAATTACCACTCATTGCGAAGACTTCCATTTTCCACATATTTATTCGATTTCAAAATACCTCTACCACTCGAAAAAAAATCGTATAAGTAGGAAAGTTCGCCTCTCTCGAACATATAAATCTCCGGTCACGCTTAATAATCCACTTGCGGGCTCGCAAATGGCCGTTAATTTCCTGAGGAGGAACCGCTGCAAAGGACAAAAATAAGGAGAAACGGAAAGGCTGTGAATTACGGTGGTGGAACGGAAGCTGCCGGGCCAGACGTGTCAACAAAGTCCTTCAGATTTACCGGTGGAAGAGACAGAATATAATTGATTTACGGGTATGTGATGGTAGAAAGGGGAAAATATATGTGATCTGAAGAATTCGCGTGTCTACCTTCAATCGTATGGGAAAAGTATATTTATCTGTCTGTCAGATACAATTCAATGTTCATCTTGGTATTAGCCGAGGGAGTAGTTGTTTTCCAACAGGTATTCACCTGGTTTGTCGGGAGAGATAATGTTTCGAGATTCCGAAATATTTATTTTCTAATTTAGGTGTTTCTTTAGATCTGAACAGATAACGAAGACATGGCTTCAAAGCAGACATTCTGTAAAATTTGTTGCCGTAGGGCGACATATTTTGCACAACTTTTGTGGAACCAGGGTATATCGTTCTGTTCAACTCTCTTGCCGTAGACTATCATCAGATAATCGAGTAGGGTCGTTAGACCAAAAGCATATGTTTCTTCTTCGAAAAACAACTAGAGATCATCATATAAGAAACGTCGCATGATTGAAAAATAAAATATACTGAGATTTTATACGAAATAGTATGAATATTCTTCACCTAGAGCAGGGATTCCCAACAATATTTTTCCAAGGACCCCCTCATCCATTTAACATAACGGCCAGGACCCCTAATAATTCATAAACCTAAAGTTAAAATATTCTAGTCCCCCCTTCAATAAGCTAAGCCTGAGCTCAGCTAACCTTGGTACCTTGTCATATCACATCTCCAAGTACCTAAAAAGAGCCAAATTAAGAGTTTTCATTGTTTTAGAAATAAAAGTCGAGATTTTAGGGAAAAAGATTGAGCCTAATTTTTTTCTGTCGAATGTTGTCTTTATACATTTTTCAAAAACTGTTGAAGATTTTTCTTAATGAGATAAGTTGAGTCTGAACTTTCAATATTTCTGAAATGTTTGGTTCCAGACTTGACACTTTCACTCTGAAATACGACCGCATGTCGAGCCGATTCCTGTACTTGTTTTTCATGAAGCACATGGAGTAAAATGCTTGTTCACACCGGTAGATAGTTGCAAACGGAAGTAAATTTTTCATTGCCTTATCTCCATGCTTTTCGTAGTCCTTGCGTGCTTTTACCCAGAAGTCTGAAATTTGTTCACTATTAAAAATGCTTTTTATCGTACCACAGCTGGACATATCTACAAGTTGGTCTCGTTCTTATTCGGTGAGGTCTTGGATTCCATCTATTTCTTGGCAGCTGAAGGGATTTCAAATCCAACTATCGCCAGGATCAGGTTCAAGGAAATATTCCCTAAAAGTGGAGGCCAGGCTGCGTAGATGCTCAGCTAAAATACTCTTTATCTGTTCAGAAAGACTCTCCTCTGAAGACTCCAGAAATTATTTTAAAGTGGAAAAGTTAGTAAATGACTCATTTTCAATCCGTGTTGCCCAGATCTGGCACGTTTTGACCATAGCACCAATCTTGTCTTCAACTTTGAACAAGTCCACATTGTGCCCTTGCAAACTTAAGTTTAACACGTTCAAGTGTTCAAACACATCAGCTAAGTAGGCAGTTGGGCAAAGCCAAGAAAAGTCTGCATGTCTTAAGTCTAACCAGCAATGTTATTTGCCATATCAGTAATTCGTCTTTGGACAGTATTGTTAGAAAGCGGAACAGTACCTAGTAGCTTAGCGGCTGCATCACCTAACATTCTCTCGCATATAATTATTGCTGATGATAATATAAGTTCTTCAGCAATTGTATGGCTTTACCCACATTTAGAGATAAGCTGAGATACCTCATAAGATGCAAGAGTTGCATTTTCATATACATTTGCACCCGAGTGTTTAATAATTTTTTTACGAGATCTTTTAGGCTCTCTTAATTCATTCTTGAAATAATTTAACGACTTACACTCGTGCTCTGGATGCTTCGTTTCAAGATGTCGACACAGGTTTTCTGGTTTCATACTGCTCAGGACCAGTGAACGTAAATCCAATTTCCAAGTAATCAGAATTGTATTTTCTAATTTTTGCAGAAGACTTAACACGTGGGAAAGAAAGTTTTTGGCTTTCTACTACTCCATCTTGATACAAAAAATGTGGGAATCTTCAACATCAAATGCATCCTCTTCCTTTTCATCTGGAGGCCTATCTCGTTTTAACGTCCCACTTTTCACCCAACGATCCATTTTCAATAACCATACGCGTATTGTAACTTTCCTCAAAAACTCTTCACAAATAACACAACCTCAAACAACACGGTCTGTGACTTGTGACAGTACTAGCAATGAAGCAATGTTTACTTTACTTGTCGGCTGCAGACAGGCTGCGCGCGCATTCTGTAATCATACAGAAAAACTATTCGCCCATCTAGTTACAGCGATGGCACTAGGGTGCGCTAGCGTTAGTTGCTGGACAAACAAAGCCAGTTATCTTATCATTCGCTTAGTGCTCAGAAAGCAGCAAAAACTTAAAATCTATAACTATGCCAGTGTATGTATATTTTTATAAATTCTAATGATATTTTGCGAACCTCTCTGGCATGGCCGGCGGATCCCCAGGGGTTCGCGTATCACCTGTTGGGAACCACTGACCTAGAGCATCATAGAATCGGACACAACCTTATCTCTTCAGCTTTTTTTATAGTGAAGACATTCAGAAATTACAAACAATTACAATTACTCAATATGCGAGTTCTCAACCGGCTGAGAGGATACCATATTCATAAGTACGGTTCAAATAAAGAAATAGGTCAAGAAGAAATGTAAAATCTACTGGGAAAGGGAACCCACACGTAGACCCTTTATAGAGGAACCATCTAAGAAAAAAATAGAACAGCATAAAAGAAAGT
This sequence comes from Leptinotarsa lineolata, assembly GCA_015342045.1. Lineage (NCBI taxonomy): Eukaryota > Metazoa > Arthropoda > Insecta > Coleoptera > Chrysomelidae > Leptinotarsa > Leptinotarsa lineolata. Next base: position 5,456 of record WOGR01007550.1, on the reverse strand, counting down.
GCTGTATAATGAAGACCTCAGTTGAAAGCATCAAAACAAAGGTGAAGAGGAAGTTCGTTGTTTTAGGCGAATGCGAAGCACTAGATTTTTGGTCAATGCAAATCATGCCCAGAATTTGACAAATATCCAAGAAACGGTGCAGATTCAAATTGGAAACAAGATTGCTAATATGGAAATTTGTTGTCTCAAAGTATCACCCCGTAAGTTATCCAGAAACTATGTATACAAATTCTTCAATTGCAATTTTATTTTCCTTCTTCTTTCAGTTTGATAACCATACTGAATATTTAGGGTCAAATTTCATCTAATCGGAAGCAACATGATTCTTTTATCAGCGGTACCTAATTGGGGATAGAAGGCATCCTTAATCTTGTATACCTATATTTCAAACATTTGGATTATATTTCGAAATAATGAACAATAATGAGAAAGGATAAACAATCTGATCCTTTTGTGGTTAGAAGGTTAACATGTTAAATGGAATAAAGCCGGCCGAATGGAAATAACGAGTCTAATTTATGGCGAGACAGTAGATGAAAATTGTTGGGAAAAACTTTCGAATCAATGGGATACGATTGTTACATTTATGTTTTCAGTCAGTCTGAAAAATAATAGCAGTGTAGAAAGGAAAGATGGAATTATTGGGTTGTTAGAACAGTTTCTCCCGTTTTAATGGGTCTACTTTAAACTGTCATATCTCAGTGAATAAGTATTCAATATATTTTAAATAAGCGCCATTTTAATCAGTGCACTTTTGCCAACGTGACGCAAGTCGATTAATTCTGTCAGCATAAAAATGATGTGCTCGGGATTCGATGAAGTCGACGAAGGCCGTTTTTGCCTGGTCCTGATAGGCGAAGGTTCTTCCGGTGAGAAAGTTATCGAAGTGCTTGAAAAGATGGTAGTCGGTTGGCGAAAGGTGAACGTTGACTTGTGAAACGTGCGGACGAGCGATGCCGTGGATCAGGATGGGATCTCTTCTGTTGACCAGTGTCGGCTGCTGTTGATGCAATTTTCGGTACATTTTCTCGATTTCCTCACAATAGAACTTTGCTGTAATGGTTTGGCCCGGTTGCAGAAAGTTATAGTGAAACACATCACCCGCTGTCGACCATACGGTAATTATGGTCTTTTATTGGTGAGTTTTCGCCTTTGGGAAGTGCCTGGATGGCTCATCGGGGTACAACCACTGTCCTTAACGTCTCCTGTTATTATAGACTAGAGGATTCACCTCTCATCACACTTGACGATCCGAACCAAAAAAATGATCGTATTGTTTGCGCAAAAGTGCAAAATAAAGAAGAACAGACTTCGAGACACGACAATTTCTGTCGATCGTTAAAATCGTGGGACACCCACTTTATGAGCTTTTTGACCTTTCCAATATGTTTTCAATCATCAAAAACTGCATGGGAGCTGACGCCCTGTTCTTCTGCCATCCCACGCACTGTTAGTGATGGGTTAGTCTCCTCCAAGATCTTCAAATCCTCGTCTTGAAATACTGTAGGTCGACCACTTCGAGGCTGAAGTCTTCGAAACGAAATTCTGCAAACCAAAGCAAACAGTGCGTTTCGGCTGTTTCAGCAGCGCATTGGCACAATTTGAATTCGTAGAAAAAAATTGGCCGTAAATCGCACAATGAAAGAGGCAAAAAATTAAAATTGGAAAAAAATTAACAGCATCAATATATAGAGTACAAAATTATTTATCGAACGGTATATAGCGACAAAAACACATGACATCAAAATGGACAAAACTTTGCAAACAGGCTAATATTTCACCAATTCAATTTTAAGACTTTTATGAAAATTCTGACTTCTTTACTGAATTTACGGTTCAGAATTTCATCGAGGTTTACTGTCTATTAAAAAAGGTATAGGTAAAAAAATCTGGAAAAAATGTGGTTTAATTTTTTTAATATACACTTTTTTAACGACGAACAGATTTAGATGAAATTACGAACAGTGATAAACCATGACTTCTGCAACAGTTTTCAAAAAAAAGTCATTAATAAATTATTTCGAATCTTGACATTGAAAAATGGGCCACACTGCATATTCTCAAATCAAAAAAGTTTTGAAGAAAAAAATCTTTTTAACTTCTGTCAATTTGGAGTCAGATGTGGGATGATTCTTCTTGACTGAAACTAGTTACTCGTCAAAAAACTGACGACTAAAAATATTATTACTACACTACTGAACGGTTTCCTTCGAAGACGCTACATCTTTCAATGAAACTGAAATAAAAAAAGCGAAACCATTGTGGGGGCAGTTATGAAATCCATAAAACCACGTATCTACATTCCCCGTCTGAAACTTTGGTAATAAAAGTCCTCCCCTATTTCTACCTGAGATTAGAAACTGAATCGTAATTGAAAATTTTTTCATTATTGTCTCCGCAGCAAAACGAAAGCCGATTAAAATCGTAAAATAGATTTTCATTGCGAATATTTCTCTCCGAAATCATGGAAGGAGAATCGTTCCTGCCGTAGAAACGATTATAGTTGAAATCTCGTTTCATTACTAATGGGAAATGAACGCGAAACAAAGACAAATGGAAGAATTTCCTTCAATTACCGTCACCCGCATAACGACAAGGATTTCTAGAATTTCATTAATTCGCTCTTTGTGGCGTACCTTGGACGGAATAGAAGTTATACGGGGTGACTGAAGCCAAATATGTGTATTATTTATGTTGTCGGGACTGGTGATAGGTGAATTATTACTTACACAGCGTTTCTAAACGATAAAATTTATTAACAATAAAGGAAACAATGACAAACAAAAACGCGAATAGAAAATTACAGAGTAACTACCAAGAGGTTATCAGTTCTCTATACGAACATCCAGGAGAGACTGAAAAATACCTCGGTTGAAAAATGTTTTCCAACCCTTGAAAATAATCTTCACTGACAATTCATAGTATCAACCACTCGATCCTAATTCGAATCGACTTGATAAGGGTGTTACAGCTGAGTAAAATAAACAAAACATTTGGTTGTGTCTTAAGAGTTGTTCTCAATGCTTTTCGGAAGAAAACAGATACGCGATAGAATTTACTAACTACATGAGAGTTATGCAAAAAATACATGTCCTAACAAAAAATCAGTAAAACAATAAAATGTTCTTAAACTAAGTAGTTGTAGGAACCCTACAATGTTTAAAATTATGAATTAGATAATATAATTTTTGGAAAAAACACTGTTTGGCTTTCTACTTCTCCATCTTCATAAAGCATGTGGGAAACAACTATTTTCAAACATATGATATAATGAATTACAAGAAAATCGCTTCTTCTATTCAGTCTGTCCTTCAAAAATCGTTATGAAATTGAAACAGATATAATTCCCAGTAACGCTACACAACGTAAATATTAAAGAGAAATTATATGAAATCGTATGGAACTCCTTAAGATTATGTGAGAAAATGTTGGTCACTCTCACCAGATCTGTAGAAGATAATTATAGCTCATCATTAAAAACAGTCAAATCTGATACTTTACTGGATATACTTTTGTCAATACAGGTGACCACATTGCCTTGTGTATTATAGTGTTTACAATGGAAAATAACGGTAGTGAAAATGATCTAACAACAAGGATTCCCTAGGGTTCCATATTGTCTCCAACCCTCTTTTTATTGTATATCGACGACTTATTGGAAAAAAACAAAAATCCAATATATTGCTTTGCTGACAACAGCACACTTGTCTCGTCATTCCATTTTGATTCCAGGACATCGGCTGCGGATGCACATCTTTAGCGGCAGCAGAAGGCATATCTTAATGAGGATCTAGAAGTGATTTCCAATTGGGGTGAAAGTAACCAGGTTCAGTTCAATGCCACAAAAACCCGGACATCGGTTTTCTCCAATGTTTCAGAACCGGAATGTCAGCACAGACAATTCCGCTTTCTGCTTTGATAATTTTGTTGGGGGTTAAAATGGACACCAATATGTCTTGGCAGAATCATGTCGCTGGAATTGCAAAGGCTGCATCTCAAAAGCTTGGAACACTGTTCCGAACTAGAAAAATGTACACACCTCGGCATTTTTTGATGCTTTATAAAGCTCAGATCAGTCATTCTTTGAAGTATTATTTGTATGTATGAGAAAAGATAAAGTAACCTAGAGATGAAACGGATATCCGGTTACTTCCCGGTATCCGGTCTTATTTTAACTATCCGGCCAGATACCGGATAGTGAGCAAATATCCGGCCGAATACATGATAGTGAGCCAATATCCGGCTAGATACCGGATAGTAAAATAAATAAAAATCTCATTTTTTTACACAATGAAAATCATACCACAATTTGTTATGAATACCGTTTATTCTAATAATATCAATAGTTTTTGTTTTAATTATTAGTTCAATACTCAAAATTAACAAGTGGCAAAATGTGGTGAATGAATACCAAAAACTTTTTACATTTGTTGGTAAGAGGCGACTCCGCTTCGCTTCATATACTAAGACCAGCTTCTGAAAATAGCCTTTTGCTGTAAACGCTACTGCCAGGTGCTGAAAGATAAATTCTAGCAAACCTGATTTGAATCAACTGACCACCAAATGTATAAGTCGTGATTGCGATCGATTCGAGATGTCTTTAAGAAAAAGTCAATATCGCTAGCAATTGGATTTTGTTTTTCATGATCGCGACAATCACTAGCACTACCATTATCCTTTGCCACTTCATTGAAACATTCCCAAAAAGTGTAATGAGCTTCACGTTTGAAGTTGGATCCAGTTTCATATTCTTTCATTCGTTTAGCAGGCGTTGAATACGGCGATGATCTGTTACTGTCAGAAGAAGATTCGTCGTAAGAGTTTTTTTACATACTTCATTAGGATATTCTGTCGGGCCTTTTCAGTTTCAATAACTCCTAAAGAGTCTGATTTGAACCTTGGGTCTAAAAAGGTAGTAATTAGGTAGTTCCGACGCTCCGTCCTCGTAGCTTGACGAATATTCGGAATCCGGCCAAACCACTATCCGTTTCATCTCTAATTCATATTTTTGTATCATCGAATGAAAAAAAAGTTACTGCTTCTTGATGAACGCGTCTACCAAATGAACATAAAAGTTATTTTTGTGTAACAATTTATAATTTGATCTGAAAGTAACATTATTATTATGTAGCTTTTTGTCTTGAGTTTTGCTGAAGGTGGCAAAGATGTCATTTTAGCAGGTCATTTATGATAATTTATTTTATTTTCAACTGATTTACTACTGATTACGACTACTACTCGTACCTACTGAGATAAGCCAAAACCTTGGTTATTTTGGAGAAAAAGCCGTGTTGTATAATTGTAGCTATAAAAATGAAGAGTATTCCATAAATAGATAATTTTTATTCGTCCAGTGTGACCCATTTTTAATGGAAACACCCCCCTAAAATTTAAAGTTGTAAATCGATTTCAATATTTTTTTTAAATGTCAAGTACCAAAAGGTCTACCTTGGGAC
>WOGR01007549.1:0-12335 GCA_015342045.1 Leptinotarsa lineolata | reverse complement strand
GACATTTCACGGTCATCACGAACACATCACGCAATATTTTCTTCGGTCGTCACTCTACGGAGGCGTGTTGGTGGTTTAATGTCAAATAATGTACACTGGGTTCGAAATTTAGTCACAAGCTTCCGAAGAGCCCCCTTAGTAGACCGACGAAACTGCCCATAAATTGGAAGAAGTGCGCGATGCACTTTCTTAACCGAGCATGAATTTTGATAATAGAATTCAATAATTTGCAAGCGTTGTTCATTCGTAAGTCGATTTATGGTTAAATTATAGACCAAACTGAACAAGTTTGACAATGACACAAGACACGATTCACGCGTGATCTGTCAAAAACAGTTTTACCAAAAAGATATCATCAAAAAAAATCACTCATTACGAGACTTAATGCTACGAGACTAGCGCCATATATATGTTAGACCTACAATTTCACAAATGCAATTTCTTTGTCTGTAAATAATTCTGAGATGATTGATTTTAAAAATAATTGAATTTAAAAAACTGAAACTGAATGATATGCTAAGGCAATGTAACCTCATCAAACCTGACATCAAAGAAACCAAAAATGTTCGAATTTTGCAAAAAAAAGTGTTACTGATTAATTTTGCAATTCTTATAAACCCCCTCCTAAATCTATATGGATGATCAACTAATCCTTTGTTATGTCTTCTCGAATAGTAAACCAAGTGTTGTTATGTTATCAGGCCTGGCCTTACTTGCCTATTTGTAACACTATGCATATTTATGGATTGTTTAAAATATTTACTTAGAATATTTTTGACTACATTCTGTTCATAATATTCAACTGCCAATAAATGTTGTCTCAATCATCAATCATTATCATCATCATCAATACTGAATAAGCATACCAATAACACATTTAGAAAAAAATAAAAACACTATAATTTCTCAAATAAGAATACATACCACTTCTTGCTTGTTGGAATCTTTTACATCTTCAATGTTAACTTTGACGACGCCTCCTTCCTTTTTAGCTCCTGTTACTTTAGTTCCCAATTTGAAATTGAGACCTTGTTTCGTGAGTATTTTTTGGAAAGATTTCGCTACTTCACCATCGATTCCAACGCCACCAATTGTAGGCATAAACTCTATTGCTGTAACTTCTGAACCAAGGCGGGACCAAACAGAACCCTTTCCCGTAAAAAAATCCATTGAATATATTTTTCCAGCACATACTTTTTACTTATTAACAAAGGTTACAGTAAATACCAAGATGATTGATCAGGGTAAAGGTGATGTTTCAAAAACATATTTCAATGGGGTTTGATATTATTTATTTTCAAGATACAAATTGAAAAACATCTTTATTTAAGTTATAAAAAGTAGGAAAAAATTACACATTCAGATTCTATAGAATTGTAAAATTGCAGATATTCCAATTAACACCTTCTTTCAACATGTCAAACATGTTGGTAATTTGTTTTTATTTGGAAAATGGAATCCTTACTCCTCTGAAGCGTTTTCAGGATATTAATAGGTGAAGTTATCGATTCAAAAGCAAACAACTTTAATAAACATTTTCTCCAAACCTATTTTAATCTACGAACATAACAAGCATTTGAGGAATTTTACACCAACGAATCACATTTAAGATGAACTAATATGAATAATGTACCATATTCAAAAAATCTCTTCTATTCAGCATTAGATCTCTTCTAGACATGCGTTTCACCAATCAAGTTGGAAATGAAGAAAACTATTTCCTAAATCGAAAAATGGTTTCTATTTATAACAGGGTACACTTTCACTTTCCGACACACATCAATGATTTCGGGTAGAAATTTCCGGAAAATTTTCTCGTGAAAGTTCCCGCTAATTCTAACAGAGTAATTCATCAATTGGTGAACGATGGCCTATTTGGAATGAAACCTTTGTCACTGTTCATAGTTCGAAAGCATCCAAAAGTCTAGTGTCATGTACCAATCTCAACAATTTCAGACAATTTTTATTCATTACTTCACTAGTTTTTTCAGGTCTCCGAAATCAGATATACGATATGTGTTCCTTGAAACGAGTTTTAATGGCCCACTTAGTCTGACTGATATATTTTTTGTCGAAGTTCTAATAGTTACTTTTATATATCCAACATTTGCTGAAGTGAGCAAAAACTTTTGAAGGTTACTTTCACATTCAACTTTTTAAAAATTTCATTTTCATGAATCACCCTTGTTGAAATCAACGGGAACTTAATCGAAAAGTGAAAGTGTTCCCTGTTAGATATGAATAAAGATGATTTTTAGAGACACGCATAAGTTTTCCTCTCTTCATGAAGACGCCAACTTGGTTGGTGAAACACGCTTCGAGAAAAGTATTGCAGTTCTGGTATTTGGGAAAAGCGCTTGTTTTGGGGCGAAAGTTTTATTCCATTATAAACAATATTGTAGGGTGCATGTGCATTTTTATAAACAACTTAAGAGAACAATACCTATAGAAGGTATAGAATATAACAAATTTAAATTATCTGAACATCATCATTCTTCGAATTAGTGGTGAGTTTTATGTGTTTTGTATTATTCCTCACCATGACAATAATGTTTATGATCAATTGGAACCCAACATAAGTGATTTTTCGTAAAAGTGCTCTAGGTCCTTATGTACCCTCGAAATTTCCTATATTGTTATAACTGTTGATTTCAAAAAGGGTTTTTGATCATGTAACCTCAAAACATCTCGAATATTACTGTAACTGTTTATATAAAACAAATTTTTGATAGCATTCTTGAAAATGATGATTTGAATACAACTCACCAATTCCACACCAATTACACCAGCACCAATAACAATAAGTCTTTTGGGAACAGAGGGAAGTTTCAAAGCTCCTGTCGAAGATACAATAGTTTCTTCATCCACCTTGAAGGTTACATTTTCAAAAAGTCACTTACACTATTTGGTTTATCTTACCTCAATACCAGGAAATGGGGTCACTTCAGAACCTGTTGCAATAAGAATGTTCTTTGTATTGACAGTTTCTGTGGAACCGTCTTCTTTGGTAGCCGTCACTTGATTGACTCCAGTAATTTTACCGTGACCTTTAATTAGCGTGATTTTATTCTTTTTGAAAAGCTGGACGATGCCACCTGTTAATGCACTTACAGCTTTCGTCTTTTGTTCCATTAACTTATCTAGATTCAATCGTACACCCGAAGCTGGAAAAACAGAGAGAAGAAATTTATATTGTAAATATTCCAATTTCAAGCCTACTTATTAGTAGAACAACTTTTTTCTGATGAGTTCGAGATACCAAAATATTTCAGACAATGTGTTACACATTTGAAACTTTTCAAGAGAAAATATGCAAACTGAATACAGTACTGGTTTAAAGTGTGAAAAATTTGAAAACGAAGTTCTTTTTGTCTCTTGTCTACTTTATTATATAAACATTGAAAATTTTTAATTTTTGTTGTTTCCAGTACTTTTCCTGAACTGTCTCACGGTGAAAATTACCAATTTGATGTAATTTCCACTCTCTTGAGAATGAGAAAATGTAATGAATTATAGATACATTTTGAAATTACAGTAGGTTTATGCAACGATACCTAAGAGCTAAACCTAATAACTAGTAACCACGATTATACCTAAAAACAAAAAATTGCATGCGCAAACAATATAACCACATTTGATATTTTTTTTTGTACTAATGAAAATAGTTCCTTCCACATTAACAAAAGAAAATGTTCAATACTTTTTCATTTCAGGTTGAAATCTATTATTACCTTTCAAGTATTTGAACTCTACACAAATGTACTGTCAGTCAGTTTTTAGAAGTATATGCAAGGAAGTAGGAGTAAGCAACATAACACAAAATAACACAGCACAAGACCTTACAATGAGACCTACCAAAAATACTGAAGAAAGGTGTATTCATTACCTACCAAAATAAAAAATGCCTGCCTTTTTTCTGCAAAGATTTTACATCAATATACCAGCAGAAATTTTGATAAATGTAGGTAATTCCTATTGTTTTATATAGGTATTACAAGAACTCAACTGCTGAAATTAGTAAGATGGCCTGGGGGGCACATACAGTGTGTAGCACCAAAAATGAAACTGAACAAATATCTTCAAACTACGTAACTTTTCATTTTGGCGCCCTCTTACAGGGCGCCAGACAATGTTTAAAGACTAACCTATACTAATGCATGGCGATTAATGGAGAACAGTTTGAGTATCTATTGTGAATTATTGTTTGAAATTATTGAAATTATGCACCATTTTCCAATTTTTGAGTTCATACAATGTACATTTTTGCAGTTTTTGTTAATTTTTTATGACTTATTCACATTATCTTTCGAATGAAATATCATAATTTGAAATATAAAGCAATTATTTCTCCCACAAGAGGGCGTCAAAATGAACAGTTACGTAGTGAACAGTTACATGGATGATTTGTTGATAAAAGTACCTTTTCAACGATATGTCACACTTAGTAGTACTGTCTCTATTCCAATTCAAAGGGCGATAGTCACGGGAAAAAAGGTATGATAGATGATAGAAACATGTCTCCTTTGAATAGGACAACATGTTTTCAAATTCATCAACAAACGTGTCTGGCAGAGATTCAATCTGTTTCATTTTCGGTGCCGCACACTGTATTATCAATATAGTATGCAGATTGAGTTGCGTATGTTTTTTGGTTAGAAAATTAAAAAAATACTTTAGAGATGGCAATTGGACTCGAAAATACACTACTCTGTATTCACAATTGTTGATGCTAACATTTCCACGATTATTGTCACAAGTCTAGGGATACTAACAATTAATCAAAATTCAAGAAAGTTCCTGCTAATTAAGTGTAATATGCACTAGATGAGTTCTTTGAAGATATTATACGGGTTTGAGGAGTTTGTTTTTTCTTGCTTTTTTTAATGCTTACATACATGTTTCATATAAAGGCTTCATTTAAAATTTTTTTCTCAGTTTACAATACTGTTTGTCCATAAGATATTTAATCTTTTTGATAACACAGTTTTCTTCTTTAATATTGTACTAATTCAAGTCAAACTTTTGATCCAACTCGAAATGGTGTGAACAAAATATGCTGAGTTGTTGGTTTTCTTACAGTTCGTCTCAGAATAATAATTTTCATCTTATTTTAATCTGGTTTTGAAAAATTATTTTGTTGGTCCTACATAATCCTACAATTTTCTGATACTTAATAATTGCATTATAAGTTGAATAGAAGGTTTGAAGAGCATTGTTTTCAAATTTTTTTCCCAAGTGTGATGGTGAGAAACCACCCACAACTAAGAATAGTACACAGAAAAATGATTCTACTGAAGCGTAATACATTGTTTTCAGGTGTTTTCGATGCAGAAAAATTTCTTGAAATTGAATAACATAGACCTCAAGGTTTTGAATACACTGATAGCATGTTTGCACCATCTCGAATGTTTGTCAATTAATATACCCATGTATCTGATTCAACTTGCAGTTCTGATATCATTACTCCCTGATTGTCAATGTTCGGTATAACAGTAATGATAAGGCATAAGAATGTTCTTTCAAAATTAATGGTTAGTTGTGAGTGACTGAATATAACTAATATAGATCATTTAAAAATTTTGCATCAGTTGTCCCCTTGAATTTGCAGTACAAAATATTGCTGTGTCATCAGAGAATCTATAGATGTTTCCAGAATAATTTAAAGTCAATAGATTATTTGTGTAAATAGAGAACAGTAATGGCTCATCACTGATCCCCTGAGGTACTTCATGTGCAAATTTTTTTTCTGCACCAATGTATTTGTTGACCTTAACTGTCTGCATGCGGTGAATACAGTTCTCCATTGAATCAAGTGACCTTCTAATTCCCACATTCCCTATGACTCCCAAAAGCTGTGTATGGTCCACATTGTTGAAAGCCTCGGCCAGATCAAAAAAAAACACAGATAGTGTGCATAGTTTCAACATTTGAGTAGATAATTTTAGTTAGTCCAGCATCTGTCTCATTGTCTGCTCGTTTTTCAGAGATCTTTGGAATCTGTTGGCAAAATTCGTTATTATGTGATAGGCCTATAATTATAAATACATTTCTCATCACCTTTTTCAGATATTTCCATAAATTCAGGTCTTTTGGCATATACCAGTGTGGAAAATGCAATTTATCAAGTTGTCCAGAGGAAAAGATATCACCGAGTTGATTTCCTTCAAAAATTCTGCAGTTATTCCATCCCAACCAGGGGTCTGTCTTGAGTTCAGTTATGAGAAGTACTGTTTCACATTTAGTGATTGGTGACAAATACAGACAATTGAAGAATTTTTTCTCGTTGGTTTCTTTGTTTTCGAAATCCTAATTTGTTTGGCAAGAGATTCTCCTACTATACAATTCATTTGCTACATCATTTGTATTGTAATGAAAAAATTAATTTTGACTTTATCATTAGAATGTTGTCCGCTCAGACATCTACATATTAATAATTTATGTGTGATACTATTCAGTTTTTTCAAGTAAACCTTATAGTAAAACAATTTAGCACTTGCCTATGAACACAGACGTTCATTACTACTCAGACATACTTACTTTCAACCCCTCTATTCGCAAGATCTCCCGAATGAGCCATATGATAATAATGAGAATTATTCAGCAATGCTTTGGATGGAATGCAGCCAACATTAAGACAAGTGCCACCTAGTGTAGGGTTTTTCTCAATACAGACCGTCTAAAAATAAAATATATTTCTCATGCACTGCCATACTTTCGAACCGTTAATTTGGTTCCTTGGATATAACTATTTGACATTGAATTTGCTGCAATTTCTATAAGAACAACAACCTTCATTCCCAATTGTGCTGCTTTAATAGCAGCTACGTAACCTCCAGGTCCAGAACCAATAACAACAATATCAGCATCTCCTGTTGTTGAATATAGTCTATTCTGTAAGCTTCCTAATATCAAGTTGTTCTGCCTAAAGGTTGGCTGTAACAAGAATATTTTAAATCATCTAGTTTGAACTGGATACGTAGATATCCGCGTAATACATACTACTGTTGACTGAAAAAGGTTTTCAGTCAACAATAAAGAATGTATCTATTCTTCGAAATGTATTACTAAAAAAAAAGAATTTTTTTTCAAGTTCTGCATAGCAAAAAAACTCGTCTTTGATAACAAAAAATGAATGATGTTTCATAAAGTTTATTCAGAATATGACCACTGGAATTGAATTCAGGTTATGTTACGTAAACCAGACAATTGTATCTTACCTTTAGAGAATTTGAGAACACTTTCCATAATGAGCATTGCATGGTTGAGATTTTTTAATTGAATGACTTGCGAAGTTTTGGACGATAATATACGAAATCTTATAACTTCTAATTACAATTCTATATACATTTACGTATACGTAAATGTAAGACGACAATGTATCAGAGCCGGGAGAAGGAGACTGGATGTCAGTAATATGACACTTGATTTGACACTGCCGACCGTTTGATATTGACATTTGTGACTGTGACCTCTATCCTCTACCATGGACATCAGCAGATATTTAGATGAAGATAAGATACAGAAATAGTATACAGGGTGTCTTATAAGTCATGGTTTAAACTGAAGGTGATAGAAGAAGTCATTCCCGATGAAAATAGTGCATATAACATGAGGTCCGATTAAATAGTTATGTTTTATTATATCCAACTAGAATAAGTAGAATCAATAATATAACTTATATCTTTGTATATAGACTATCCCTTTTGTATCAAAGAAAGTTAAGAGTAACATTGACCATTTTAACAATTTTGACAAACATGTCATCAAATAATATTTGCAGTATGGATAGAAATACCAAGGTGTAATCACTTAAACCCCTCACTATGTGGAATATTTTGGCGTAAACACTCGATCTACGGCACTTGATTAATTCTTCATAAAATGAAGAGATGCAATGTACTTCGGCATCCCACTTATAGAGGCGATAAGCGCACACAGTGAAAGTCAATGTTTACATTGACATATGTGTACAAAATTGGGTCAATTTCAGTTTTTGCGTCGGGAGTTTTTGACAAAATAAAGGCGAATCGGTTTAACTACCAATGACCACTCTCCACACCATGGGGTAAGTGATCATCGGGTCCGATAATCATATGACCTAAGCCAGTCGGGCCCTATCCCCAAAGCTCCGATACATTCAGGAAAGCGTTTTTAATAGAAAACACGATTGAAAAATATTCATTGGCAATACATTGGGAAAAGTCGAAAAAGCCATAAATTTTGGCTAAACGAACCTCTTTTATATGTTGATTGGAAGTGAATAGTTTTTAATTACTTTTTAAAGGCTGACAAAAATTTTTTCCGGATCATGTGCTTTTTATCTAGTGGTCAATAAAGGTCTTCGGAGCAAAAAAGCAGCAAATGCGAATTATACTGTCGCAGTCACGTTAGTCCAATGCTGGTACTGTTATTCATGAAAAATATTCATTTATTAATTTCTTTGAGTAATTTATACTGAATAATTTCATACTGGTCTAGTCGAGGTACAGAAACGCAGAAGGTCCTCATATTTTTATTATTCGTTCCTTGGAAATTACAACTTTGAAACTCGAAATTTTGACTTCAATATCAATATAACGACTTTGATCTCGAAATTACGACAAATAATAAAAATCTGTGGTCCTTCTGCCACAGAATAGTAAACAATCTGTGCTTCTGCGATTCTGTTCGATTGCTCTTACCACACAAGAGTAAAGCCAAAGACAATATACAATGGAACATACCCAAGCAGTATTTGGCAACAATGTCTAATATGAGAGAGAGAGTTATCTCAGAACAAGCCGTCGGTGTTATTTGGATTAACAAATTTTGGTTATGTTATCAAAGAAATTTGTTTACTGTTTTAGTTCGAATAATATTTAAAAAACAGAAAACATCTCAGAAGTTGAAATGAAAGTGAGGTCTCTGGGAACAAATATCAAATGAGTGATATAAATGGGGTTTTGTGCTGTTGCGAGTATTATGATGTGAATCAGGAACGAAATCATATTTTAGCTTGCTGTTGCAATTGTGAAGATTTGGATCAAGCCTTCGATAAGTAAATTGTCACAGAATTCTAGCAATATTGGTTATTCATCTATATATTATTTCCAGTTTAATAACCTCCCATGCCATTTCACATAAAACCAAAAAGGGTATTATAATCACAATGCAAGATAGACTGAGAATACCTTGGAAGGGAGGTGCTAAGCAAGTAGCTTTTGATGCAATCATGCCTGTATTCATATTACCATTAATGTTACTTATAGCATCAATGAGCCTGTGGTGGACTATCTTTTCTTTCACTACGGTGGCAATATTCTTAGGATTCATTTCTAACTTTCTTATAAAAGCAATTCCCAGGACAAAATTCTTTTTTATGTGGACTCTGACTTCAATAGTTATATTGTATATAATATTTGAGTTTATTGTGATACCTTTCTTAGAGATACTCCTGGAGGAAAACATTGCTTTAAGTATTTTTATATTTGGTTTCATCTTTTGCTTGTATCTGATGAAATCTCGAACAAAAAATTTATGCCAAGTAGGAGATAGTGAAGCTGAAATTGGTTTCATTGGGAAAAATAATAGACTACATAACTGTTCCATTTGTCAGAAGAAAGTTCCTGACAAAGACCATCATTGTGTATGGTAGGTATCAACAATTATTCTTTATAGCTAATGGCTCCTGCTAGTTTTTAAGAAAATTTTTATTAGACTCGCTTATTTTTGTTGGGGTGATCACAAATCTGAAATGAAAACTTGGTGCTTTAGTCTAAATTTGGAGATATAACCACTCAAAAGTAGGAAAATCAACTATTTCTGAAACTCATAGTAATAAAAACTTGTAAAATGACTTTTTTTTTCATAATTGTATGCCACAGACTTTTATTCTCTTGCCACTTTATTTTTTTTCTATACAAAACATTCAGCAATCTACATCTTAATTATTTTGAAACCAAATGACATTTTCATAAGGCACTCCTTGGTTCTGTTGCAAACATATGAAAATTAAACTGAAAATGCCATGTTGTCATATTTCTGTCTGAAATCTTTTTCTGTTATTCAAAATGTACAATTCACAATTGTTAGTTTTAGTTGTAGTTTGTGTAGTGTATTTGTAAGAAGGCTTAGTCAACTAATTGTATGTTTCTGTGGAAATAAACAAAACATACATGTGTTGAAATGATACACATTATATGTTTTAGATCTTAAACATACAGTTATTGGCTGTTACTTCCCAATCAGGTGCAATTGGAGGAATCGCAAGCTCAACACAATCAAGTGATCTCAATGTACAAACTAACAAGTTCCTGAAACAAATAGTTCAGCAAATACTTTTATCAATGTAATTTTTGATAAAATGAATATTTTCTATATGATACAACTTATACAATGTATGAACTTGTATTGCAAAAGTATAATCATCAGAAGAAAGTAAGCATAAAAAAGTTAACATTTTTTGTCTTTTAGGACAAAGCTGAGTAAAATTTTCAAGTATTACATTTCTTGACTTTGACATTTTGTGCTATTGCCAACGTATAACAACAAAAACTCCTGTGAAGTAAATATATCATTCAAAACATGTTTCCAAAAAAGGTTATTTTGTGAATTATTTGAAATATAATTTCACGAGTTTTATCGAAAGTGAGTTCCTGAAATAGGTAGTTGATTTTTAATAGTTTTCACTTTCGAAAATAGATCGGAGGGGCGAGTTTTTATTTCGGATTCATGATAGAAAAAGTAAGTCCATTAAATTAAATATTTTCTCCTTTGGAAAACTGGAACATTTCAATTATTTCACTCAGCCAATCAATATGCATATTTAAAGAAAATAGTGGACAACTACACAAATTTTTTTGAATTACTTTTGAGTTGACATAGTTTGTTTTTAGGTTTGACTGTTGTGTTGGAAAACACAATCAATGTCTCTTCATATCTGCACTATTTTTTGCTGTTGTTGCATTACTTTATAGTTCTAACTTGACGTTGACTTCTGTTTGCCATCCATTCAAAGTGTACAAAACAATACTGTTACCAGATGATTGTTCAGAGGTGTATATATTATTTGAGTAAGTAGCATAGTCCCTCTAGATGAATAAATATGTCAGTTTATATAATACCTTTGAAAAAACTTTCCTTTCAGATTTCCTATGTCTAAACAATAATCATAATTTTTTTTCAGATTAGGCCTTTCTTTTGTAGCTGCTGTGTATAGTCTTATTTTAGCCTGTTTACTGTTGGTCCTTCTGCTGCAACAACTAGTATTGGTGTCATTGGGTATAACATTGAAAGAATGGACACGTTTACATTTCACAACAAAATTGTGTCTTGGGTTGACTGCCAAGAGACAAAATAATCGGGGATTTCTCAACAATTGGAAGGCTATCGTTTGTTCCAGTAAATATAATTACAGTCCTACTAGTCATACATGAGTTGATATGATTGGTATTAAGAAGTAAAATACATCACATTGTCCACAACTATTTTCAAAACTTTTATATAAACCACCAGAAAGTCTTGGACAAACTGGGTTGTGATAAGTTTTACTTCAATGAAATGTTTTTATTCACACACCTTCTTATAAATTATATATTTACGTAACTGAAAAAATGAGCAGATTTTTATGATATATCACTAATTATTTTATTACTCTTCAGATGTAAAAAGTAAATTATTTAATTTGAGCATATTGTCTTAATTCAGCCATATAAGTCCAATTTTCCAACCTTCAGTTATCTACTTCCCAAAGTAAATCATTTGATTACTGTTACTAGGTGATTAAAAAAATTGAGCTGGTTACATTTATCATGAATTTAAATTTACAGCATCTAGCTGGCCAGCTTTCACTACAAGGTGAAGATAAAGAAACCAGAAGAAAGGGCTAACAACCGTGCGTTCCATTAAGCGCTCACAACGATCAAAATACTCCTTCAGCCGTTCCACATAACGACCGCGATCGTTGTGATCGCGGCGAAAACGTCACTCATGACGTCATTACTTTCGCTCATGGCAAGCTCAACGACCCGTCTCAGGAGGTGGGTCAAAGTGGACGTTGAGAATATTTCGGCCTTGTTTTTGAAATATAATAATTTTGTAAAGTTGCATTCCACTCTCCATCTGAACTATATGAACTAGTTTCTGGAGCACTATTGCGACGCATCAACAAATCTCCAATTGCCGTAAAAGACATTTTGATTACATTCAAATTCAATTTGTTCAACAACTTCATTGAAATTATATATAAAAAATCAAGTTATTCATCTTTTTTAATATAAATAAAGTTATCTTGCAATTATTGAAACTTATTGTTGAGGCTTACGTAACCTCATTTAAACTTCCACTTCATTTTTTCA
>WOGR01007548.1:0-10789 GCA_015342045.1 Leptinotarsa lineolata | reverse complement strand
GTTTTATCAAAAATAATACTGATAAATCTAAAAAATGTATCAATAAATTTATAGATACCATGAGAGAGAACAGCATGATACAATCAAAGATCCGTATTTTTCAACAATGTCATTGCTGAAATATATCGTACCTCGAAATAAGACCGCAGATTCGACATCCGACTTACTTGACACGGTTGAATGTACCAGCAGTGTGGCGAGTATTCTTTCCATTTCATTGACATTCTGAACAACTTTTCCATTCGAATTGAAAATGGTTCATGATTCGAATCAGTTTAGATTATGATCTTGACATTTCTGGATATGGAATATAATTTGTTGGTATTCGAAGTAGAGTTTGAATTGAAGGATTGTTGTATTATTTTCGTGAGGTCATGTGAATCAGTCAAGTTTGGCAATTCGTTTCTTATTTCGGTCTCTTGTATTTGTTTATTGTATTGCTGAGTTTTATTTGACTTGCATTCAATTGAGTTGCTCCAGTAGAGTTATTGTCTAGACACTGTAATAATCATAATATAAAACTGCAAGTGTAAGACCACCAAAATGTAGAAGGTGAGAAGTGGTGAAAAGAATGAGGTTTAAATATCGATATTATATAAGAAGGCCGAGCAAGTTAGTAAAGTGAATATAAATACGCCACGAAAACCTTGGTACAAGTAATGGTCGCTTTTTTTACAGAGTCCACTAGTTCTATCGATACCCTAAAAAAATCAAAGAAATCAATCACATTTATCAAGAAACAAAAAACATATCAGCAAATGAAAAGTTTTTGTCAACCCGGACTGAATTGAAATGACACTTTTGTTATATCAATACCCTTCTCTACCCTACCATATATATCTGAGAAGATATTCGTAAACAACACAAACTGGAACAGGAAAACGTGGCATCTTCCAAAAATATCGTTTCAATTTCCTCGTCTCGGAGCGCATTTTCTTCTTCGCTATGATAAATGTAGTCGGACACGATTTCCACATACACACAGCGTTATACCTCGTAGAAAATGGTAATTTATGAGAGCAGATACATTTCTCACACATGTGACTATTGAAACCGCGTCACGGGACGTAAAAAATGCATACAAATAAATAACGTATATTTACATAAATAATAACAGTGTATGCAGTATGCAAAGATGGTGAAAATGATTTTTCTCTCGGACTCTAGGAAATGGCAGAATATATTTCGTGACGTTGCATAATGACAAAACACAAACGGCAAGCTGTAAGGCAAAAAATTATTGAGTAGATTAGGTTAAGATAAAAGTGAGAGATCTATTCGGCTCTACACTACAACTGGTGGTGAGGGCGAAACTCTGCCAGACCCTGAAAACCAGTTTCGCAAATTTATTATTTCCTTAAAATTTTGCCAAATCTGTTCCCTGAAAATTTGGTTTTCATTGACTTATTTATCCATGCTAATAATTATAACATTTTCACACTACAAATTTTATTCAAGACTCGTTTCAACACAGGATAGTTCCATTATTTGAACTGGTACTCGTACATCAAACCATTCCACAATGTCTTTTATATGTCGGTAGTTTAGATGAATGATTAATTATGGTGAAACAGGTAATTTATAAATATGTCAAAACTTGGCATTTTACAATAACTTCTTGAAGGTCGTTCGAAAGGAAATTTGAATGTGGGCGTTTATTGATTTCCAGAGAGAGCAGCAGGTTTATTTGTTATCCTTTATTTTCTGTATGTAATATGTCGCAGTTCATATTGAAATAGTGACTGTTCTCTGACAGGTGGCAAGCATAGGTAGAAATGATATTCTTCAATTCAAAACTTCTTTCATCACGTTCGGAGATTCTCCTTTTGATATTTCTTGATATTTCCTTCTTCCTATATAAACTAATGGGTACAATCAACATATTAGTTGGTATATATCTCTGATTTGTTACCAGTTACCAGTCTCAAATATGATATGGTAATGTTCTCTTTTGTTAGTGCACTTTTTATTTCATTTAATAATTTTCCTGTGACTTTTACTTGAACCTTTCACTTACACCTACAAAACACTCACATATTCAGAAAAATCACCAGATGAAATAAAAAAACACTACTAACAGAAGAGAACACAAAAATATCATATAAGACTGATGGTAACTCCTTGGCTAGACATATAAAGAACAAGTCAAACATAAGCAAAGATAACAAATCAGGGGTATAGAACCTAACATGTGGATCGTGTCCAAAAGTCTATATAGGACTTCAAAAAGTTTCAGAACGAGCTCCGAACGATAAAGAAGATTCCATCTTTCAGAGAACAATCACAATTTCGACATGAACTACGATACCGAAATAACACTTTGTTGTGAGATTTCCACTTTACGTACTAACAATTTCAATCATGATTAATTCAGTATGAAAACGCTTGATGAAAACGAAACACGTGGTGCGGTTTTGTAAACTGTCTAGTGCAAATATCAGAATAAAGTGATACTTGAAAAAGTCGTGTATTTTTATCCACTATCGGCTAATTCTATCACATGAACTACGATATATTATACACAAAAAATAATACAGGATAAAAAAAATTAAACCTGGGGGTTTCTCTAGAAATCAATAAAAGCAAAAATTCAAATATCCATTCAAAAGACCAACAAGAAGTTATTGACTTCACCATCGTTGAACTTGTTTTCATAAAATGTCAAGAATTAACATATTTATAAATTATCTGGTTTCTATGAGTAATATTTAATTGTTATGGTTTTTGTTAAATCTAGGAGAATTAAAAGTAATTACCAACTGTTATAAAACACATTGTAGAATAGTTTAATGTACCAGTTCAACTGATGAAACTAGTGTAGTGAATGAAATGCGTCTTGAATAAAGTACATAGTTTGAAAATTGTATTTTAAATTTTCATCAAATGACGGGTCAATGTATTCATGTTAAGTTATTCATTGTTCCATTTGAATACTTTCGATACCTTGATACCGAAAACGATATAAGCACAGTAATTGTTGAAAACCTTGGTCATTAACGATACGAAAAACGTAAAGTAAATTGAACATTTCTGAGGTTTGTGCTGTTACCTTAAGCTGAAGTTCAACAAAACGGAAGAGTTTCTCATAACTTATAACTAGTACTCACTCAACTGGTTGTTATACGAGACTGTACCGATGGCACCGAGTGACTGAAATTTATAGCCTTATAGCAGAGAACAGTCATTCAATTTGTTCTTGTAGGTTTTCCATCCATTGTTCCATTCTACTTCGACGTATTTTTTTCATAATTTGATTGTTGAGTTACGCCGGGATCGTAAATCCATGTTTTAATGTTTACGATTCTAAGAAAACCATAGACGCTGTTGCGAAGAAATAGCAAAAGATTTACAGGCCTCATTTATTGAATATGATGACATTTCGAATCTATAGTTCATTTTCTACTCCCTTTGGAGTAAATGTACATATAAATGTAAGTTCAGAAAGTAACGCACAAATTATTAGCTGAATAGGCAGTATTATTAGAAATTTTCTAAAAAGTTCGGGTTTCAATTATGCAATTTTTTTCGAAAATTAATTCAGACAGAAAGACTTACCTGAGCAATGACGTCATCGCCATTATTTTTGAATGAAACATCTGATTTGGAGTTATGATCTTCAGTTGAAACTGAAAATTAATCAAAAGTCGCGTCAAATGGGCACAGGGTGGTCCAAAGTTCAGAAAGTATTTTGAAAATTTAAATATGAAGTTATACTTCAATGACTTACTCGTGAATTCAATTTGTCTCTGACACTGTGCTGGAAATCGCAGGTTAAAAGGTAAGACTTCGTTGATCCTTAACTTACATAAATTTCGAATTTAGAGGATGATTGTTGCGAAATGTAGCAGTGCGGACTGGATTCTGCGGTCTAAAGTATTGGCTCCAGATAAAATAATTGTACCTATTACGATCCCTCCCATTGACCTTTCAAGGTGTTATTGTATTTGTCATTATGCTACTATAATCATGTCAAATTTGTCATTTTTCCGTATATCCTCCAAAAATCAGAGAAAAAAGTTGCTCAGTTTCCGATTATATATCTTTTCTCCAAATTAAAACTGTTTCCAGTTTTTTTTCCAATTATTCGAATCTTCTGCTTTACCAAATTGAACGGAAAATGATTCGAATTGCATCTTTTTGATGAATACAAAACTTCGATGTGTTATCTTGCCCAGAAAATACCCACATTGGCCTGTTATCGCAAATAATAAATATAAGCACACCTGCAGAAATTGGTCTTTGTTATTGCAGAATTTATCCAGTTTTTTCATTTCATTATGAAACAGATTCGGATTTTCAGTGTATGGACGTTGATGTCAGTAATCGAATAAACGATTTCTCTTCACTTTTATTGCACTCGAATTTTTCAAGAGATTTGTATTTTGTTTGATAATTTTGATTACCAAGAATTTTGCTGCGGATGAGTTCGAAATATTTTGATGTCGTTTTCGAGCAAATGATAACTTTTAATAACGTTTGTTTGATTAATTTCACCATTAGATTTTGAAAACAAATTAACTGATATAACTATAGCCAAATTCACAACAAAACGGTTTTGAATTCATTTTTATCTCAATAATATTATAAAGAACCCGAATTCATCATTGAGTATGTCGTACATTCCGTTCTATACGAGTATTAATCTTTTTATTCGCCGACTTTGTAGCATTTTCAATAAATAGGAGTAGTAGTAGGAGTAGTAACCTTGAAACGACCTTCATATACGTCGCACAATGTAGCCAGGGTGACTTTAAGAAAATTTTCGAGTTTGACCTTGAATGACCTTGGCCAACGTCACACGACGCAGACCAGGTGACTTTGAGGTAGTGTCTTGGATTTGACCTTGAAGGACCTTCATTGATTCACGCCCTATTCACGTGGCTATTTCGAAGATTTCAGGATTCGACCATGAACGACCTTCAGCTGCATGGCAGAAAAGGCTTTCAGAGTGCGTTTTCAGTTTGACTTTGAGTGACCTGAATATCCTTACGAATATGTGATAGGTAAAAGTTTCAGTCGTAAACATAACTATCGTCGTCATCAAACGCAGTCCTGCAGGCCGGATGATGATACAGGTGTCCCACAAACGACCCAGAGCGGATTCTGCCCCACCAAGTGCAGTTCAGGAATTGTGCAACTATTGTAATAGAATGGTTTCTACGAATAGGATGAATCCACAGCTCAAGACATTGAAGCATAGAACAAATTCCTGTACTGAATATGAAGATGATGTGAAAATCATCAATAGCGCATTTAAATATAGGATTGTTAGCTACTGGTCTTTCAACAGTCAAAATAAAATTGCTGACCAATCTAATGACCCTCCTTGAGGAATTATAAAGGATTTTTGCCGACACATTGTCAGCTAAAGCTGTGGAATTTCATGAACGTGATTCAGGTATATTATTTATATGAATCTGAAAGTTTTCAGTCATTAAACAAATAATATTTTCACAGATTGGACTCTAGAAAAAATGTGTTTATCGAAGTGTACATCAAAAAATGTAGCCCTCTCAACAGATCTTCCTATATCAGCTCTGCGACCAGCGAAAACGAGAAGTTCTGAAGTAGGATCATAGCAATCCTTCAGAGATGTACTTAATGTTGAAACTATACAGTGTGTAAAAGCCAAATGGAATAAATTCCTCATTTTGATTACTGTACATATTTTGAAAAAATCCCGATGACATACTTCAATGGAAAAATGCTACCCCTACCTTCAACCCCCGTCGAATGACAGGTACAACCCCTAATTTTTTAAATAGGAAGTATAGGCTTGTGATATATCGTTTGAAAGGTCTCTTCATTCTTCATACTCAATTCAAAAATGTTATCGCTTTCAAGTTTATTGCAACAATTAAGATAAAATAAATTGAAATCATGTAGTTAACGAAATTCGAAAAAATACACTCAAAATTTATTACAATGTACTCAAAACGTATTTCATGTTGAGGTATAGGTTTCCCTAACGCAATAATCGACATATCCTCTTGTGACCGAGTCTTTACTGTCAACGGGTTTCTCCGATATTCTGCAGCCGCTCATTCTGGATGTCATAAGCCCTCTGTGGTGTGAGAATGAATCGGTAGAATGGGACGGTAGTCGGTTGGGTTGGCGTGGGTGGTTTGCTCCACTCACTCAATCGACCGCTGTGTGAACCGGTGGTTCAAACCGCAAGGACGATCGGTTTTCACTTCCTATCGTCCAACCCGTGCTAGGAATCACACATCAAGAAGTAAGACTTCGTTAGTCCTAAGCTCGTACAAGTTACGACTTTTGAGAGTTGTAGTTCGTAGGGGTGCAGGTTAACGAAAAAACAGATTTTAAACAGTTTTTTAAACATCAAATCTCCCAATAATTGAGCTACTAATGTTACCTCTCCTACGACCAAATTTATCAATTGTGATATGCTTTGTAAAAATGTATATGAGCAAATGAGCAAATCCTTCTCACCTCGCTGAATGATTTACTGATTAAATTAATGGATTATTCATTCTTTACGTAACTCCTCTATTATGGCCAATATTTTATTATCGTGTCCAGGGTAATTTCGTCATACCGTTACCCTCTCCAGTATGGTTTCGCAGCAAGTTCTCATTGGATGAGAGCGGTAGGATTACTTCCCAATATTCTTTCAATTATTCGATACAAGATCATGTTTCCTCTCATTATATTTATATGCCACTTTTGTTAGAAGTATAGCATCATAAACTTCCATGTCAGAACTGGATATATTTCGTGAAGGCACTTTCATGACAATTAATTCAGTAGTTTTGGAGTACCCTGAAAAGTAGCGACACTACTACCGCTTTTCTTGAATGCGATTTTCTCATCGATAAACTCTACGTCAGCCACACCCATTTGTAGTTTTCCCGTTTCGGGGTTGATGCGAATCCCGAAGATTGTAACATATGAGAAATTTTCTGATAGTAACTTTTTTGGCGCTTTTACACTTCATCACCTCCACCATCCATCTTGGATGCTTCTGAGTCTGGAGTTGTCTTTGAGGGGAAGGCGTTTTTGTAAGAGAAGCCCATTCGGCATTACTTTCAATGAATGGAATGCAATGAATGGGGAACTTTTTTCCGAAGTTTTTCTATAATTTCAGGTATACCTGTGTTGGTTGATATTTCTTCAAATGTTACTATTGTCGGTTCGTAGAATTTTTCCAGTGTGGCTTTATCACCAAGACGCTTATTCCTAATGAAATTGAATTTTTTCCTGTATCCGTGGCTTTAAGAAACTTTCTATTCAGACAAATTTCGTCATAATTATTACCCCCCATAGCGGTAATGATGTGGTATTGTGTGAAATGAAGTGTCACCCACGCGATTTCAATGGTGAAAAAATAATAGTTAAATTGGAATTGATAAAGCTGTGAAAATTGCCTTTTCTTATATATTGATTCACAACATCGACAACTGTCATAAGTGTACAATAAAAATGAGTAAAGGTATTGAAAAAAGATATCAAATCGATGCAATCTGATTTGTGAAAAACCCTCATGAGCATTAAAAAAATTGAGCAAAAACAATGATGAGTGATAACCAATTTCATCTGTCAAAGAAATTATAAAACTGGAGCTGGTGAGATTGTAACTCAGTAGTTGTTACTTCCTGGCAGAAAGCAGATTATAATCATTGATCTGTTGAAAAAAATCTGTCGCCCTCTACGAACGACAACTCTAAAAAGTCGAAACTTGTGCGAGCTAACGACTATCGAGGTCTTACCTTTCAACGTGTGATTTCTAACACGTTAAACTATACAGTTCACGAAAATTGTTTGAAAAAAATGGGATTGTGCCTCCATAGCCAGCCATTGCAGCAGCGGCAGCAGTTGAATCAACTCAATATATTTGGTGGGGACCATGATTATACACAATTGAAGATTCATTCCACGCGCGTTCGCGAAACGATGAAGATATAGGATGAGCGCTAGTAGCCTGAACTTCCTCAAATCCATTGGTTTGAAGCCGAGATATAAACAAAAGCTGTAATATGGCGGCCATTGCCACAAGTGATAATTTGGATGTTCTCGAGAAGCCTATGTTCGACAATTCCCTCATTAGTCTTCATGAGCATACAAGCTATATGGTTTACCGTATTTCAAGAATTCGGAGAAAATCAAAATCCCTATCAATTTTCAAGATCTTATACTCGATATTGCCGACAGTTACATTTACATCGAGGGGTAGTTCACATCATCTGATGTCACCAAGCAGTGTTACCTATTCAATAATGTCTTCGCCTTTCTATTCGATGAAATTCGCTATAAAATGGGTGGCGAGCAAGTGATTGTTGTTTGAAAAGCTGGCATAACCACGATGATGAAAACTATGATATCATTTGGACAAACGCATGCAAATTCATAACTACAGATAGAATGGGGTCTTGATGTAAATGAATAAGATATTGGATCCCATCAGCCATGTATTCAGCGGTAAATTACTTTTGGAGTATCTCATGGGTTTTGGTAAAGATTTCTGTGTTATTGATGACTTGTTTATTTTGTGGAAATTCATGATCACTTTAATAAGATGAATGAAAAAACTTTTTTTGTCTAATTCCCACTACGTTCTAATGAACGTCAGAAGAATTAATATTCTTCTCACCGGTTTCGGAATTTAGCCCATTATCAAGTAAAACTAACTCACCAACTTTTTGGAGTGTGCACACGAATTATATGGGGTTACAGGTAGTCTGGGACGCTAGGTACTGATTAAACAGGGGTACCAACTATGAAATTATGGAGATTATCGGGGTTGCCAAATTCATAAATTCAAAAGTGGAGACTTACATAGATCGAGTTGCTCGTTTAGAAGTATATATTTCGGTTTTTTTATTGATTTCTCTTCCATGGCTTCCAACAAATTTATTTTCTTCCCTTTATTACATGTGTGTGGAATTTTGAGATTATCTTTACTTATCCTGTGTTTTGTTTTTTGAAGATGTTCATACATTGTAGATTTTTTGTCCAAACAGACGTTCACGAAGCCTTACGTCAAAATTTCTGGCGGTTTATCCTGTATAAACTAGTTATCTCTAAAAACCTTGAACTGAAACCATGTTTTGTATTCCAAAAACCATTGATGTTCTGTTTCATTGACTACATGAATTTTGGGAGTGAGCTTGTAAATACCTATCTGAAAGTATAATTTAACTTCTTACAACGAAGCAAAACTCCGACATGTTTAGGATGAAAAATGACTACTGCTGCGGGTGGTCAAACCCAAAAAATGTTAGGTTAGAAATATAATGACTCTTTTTTTTTCTATATAACATGTGAATTGCCTTAATGGAATGAAGTTTTCAACGTATCCTGAACAAATATAAATATAAAAAAAGAAAATACACTGTCAGCAGTGCTTGATCTTTGAAAGCTCTATCCTAATTCGAGAGATACGGAGTCCATCTCACAGAATGCTTCGAAAAAAAATATTGACATCAAGATTATCGATCACCTATCAACTAAGACGAGAAACAAAAAATCGAGTAACTTATAATGGACATCAAAAAAATACTATTTCAGCAAAAGTTAAGTAATGAAACAGCATTTCACCTACAGAATTCACTTCATGAAAAGTTGAAACAAAATTTCAGTCCATTAACACAAAATGTAGCACTAACTAATGCACTCATTTGTCAGTAGCTATGAGCGAATTAACAGAGACTGGGAAACTTACCAAGCTTTGGATACACGGTGAGTAAAACCCATCTTCAAAAAAAATTTGCAATTCTTGCAAAAGTATAATGAAACTAATCGCGAAAGAACAACAGTTCTAATAAGCTATAACGTCCTACTGACTTCTTTGGCCACTAAATCATGCCGTCGAAAAATTATATATTATATTGAATATATAAAATGAATAAACTACGAAAAAAATTTAAACATGGTGCCACACAACAAACTTATGATACATAGGAATAAGAACAATCTATTTTGGGGAATCACGATTGTTACAAAAAGGTATGCCCTCTCGAGCAGTAAAAAATAAAATAAATAAAATGTACAACATCGAAAACTGGCTTCACATTTTACCATAATTGAAGAAAATCTTGGTCGTTTTTCCTACAGGTCATGAATCTCTCGATGATTTTATCAATTCCATAAAAAATTAAATTATCCTTCATTAGGAGGGATCCAAAGTTGAATTACATTTCAATGTCCGTACTCGAGACAGATAACAACCTTTATCTTTCAAAATAAGATATCGTAACGTTACCTTACTCTTTTTGAATTCAGAGCAAGATAACGATACAAATGCCACGACTAGCAGCGGGTGTTGCGTAGGCGAGAGCTTGGTTTAGGTCTTCTATTCTTTATAAAAGCTCAATACTGGGTGCTGAAAAGTGTTACCAAAACCAAGTCCTTAAATGGGCGCCATCTGCAGTTTTGTAAAGAAATATGGCACCCTTTTCAACATTTGTCACTGTAGACCAACGTTGCTACACGGGGATATGAAACACTTCCAGAAAATCAGTAAAACAAAAAAACAACAGTGTAAAAATATTAATTAAAAATAAATATAAAAAAATGGGACTGAGTCTTGTACAAAGGAACCAGATTGTCGGTGGTTCCGAATGAGTTTTTTATTCGATGATGGCCTCGATAAAAATGTTAACAAATATAAGAACTTACCAAAGGGTTTAATGCATTAAACCTTACAAAATCATACGGAAATCTTATTCCTTTGGACCATCAATTGAACTCAAAACCAAGGACTGGCAATCTCCCACTCCGACTTCCTTAGTCCAGGCGATCCAGGATCCCGGCAGTCTCCGGTAGATCA
>WOGR01007547.1:0-11957 GCA_015342045.1 Leptinotarsa lineolata | reverse complement strand
GCAGGCATTTTTTCAAGCAGCCCGGGTAGCTCAGTCGGTAGAGCATTGGACTTTTAATCCAAGGGTCCAGGGTTCAAGTCCCTGCTCGGGCGGATTTTTTTTTAAGAAATACAAAAATTTTTCAATATTTTCACGTGAAAGTTTGTTTTTTGTGTGGAATTTTTGCGCAATGCAACAAAATTGAATAAATGTCACGACATAATACTCATTGTTCAATTTTAGAAGCATTTTTTCTCGATCAGTACGAATTTGGGTTCCCAACCGTTCATACACTAAGACATTGTTTTCTTATGGTGTCAAGCGGAAATGTTTTTCATATTGTAAAGTGCAAACGTCCAACCACTTCCTTTGAATAAAATTCCACCGTATACATCGTTATCCTTTATTTTTCCTCTTCCCCATCATTTTGTTAGATAGAAAGATGTTTACCGACCTCGAGCGGAGTAACAACCCCTAAGAAAAGCTTCGCCGCGTTTGGAACTCAAATATAATACCTGCGCCCTCAACCCCAAGGAAATTCCGCGGTACAAATTCGCTTATTAACTCGCATTTAATAAGGAAGACGTGACGTGATACAAAGACTTTACAAACCTGTTACTAATCTTCTTCTGTTCTTGTTTTCGCTGCCAGTCGGTTACTGAGGAGACAACTGCTTTATATATTTCGTCATCTTTCAGCTCGTCTAGTATTTCCAGAGATGGGTGCACCCAGGGAAATGAAGCCGCTGAAACAAAGAGCACGGATTACTGAGTGAACTTGAAAGATATATACGTTTTACGTAAAAAAATCCTTGCATATCATACAGAAGTTATGAAAACACAATCAGAAATATTGAAAGAAATCACGGAGAAAAATCCAATCTTCATACCAATCACTCCACACTTCTGATTGTAGAATGACGTACTTCAAACATTACTGCTTGTTGATTTCTCAGATGTGTGTTAGCTGGACGGAGACATCAGGAAGGTGGCTTTATATGCAGCCCTCCTGAATTACCCTCAGAATTCATATCAAACGGGCAAATCGCATTAAACAACCTTGTAGAGAAAATTTCCCAATCCCTTGACAACAAGGAGATTGCGGTTGCTGTATTTTTCAATATTGACAATGCACTACCTGAATCTATATGATCATCCCTAGCTGGAAAAGGCATATATTCGACCATAACTGGTAAACAAATTGCAACTACGACTAGGCCATTAGGTTCAGGGTCACCAAAAACAGCCCTCAAGGTGCAGTACTATCTCCCCTTCTGTGGCGAGTTGGCCGTCCTAGTTCATCTTTCACTGTCTGAATCGTTGTGCCTGCTGTTTCTGCTAGTGCATTGGCTTGGGATGTGGAGGTTGGGCAAACCGGCCATCGGATGTCTGCTTCCACCTAGCTCTGCTGGATACGTAAATGACAGAATCACTTGTGGTTCTGTTATTCCCTAACTGAATGGTATCCCAACGACGGCTCAATCCTGAGGTGTGTGTATCCGTGCCGAGAGGATGAATGATACCGAGCCTATCAGCTGTCTCCAACAGAGCTTTCGAGGCAACAAGCACCCTCTCGTTGTAGCAAGCCTTTTCATGGTAATGCGGGGCTCTGCCGTGATTGATCTACTTTCTTTAGCTACTTGCAGGACTTTTATGGACAGAGTATACAGAGGAGTCTACAGAGGAGATGGATGTCGAGCTTACGACTCCAACTGACCTCCTTGTAACTTCAGATCAGGAGCGAGAGCTTCTTAACTCTCCTTTGTTTGGAAAATAATAAAACAGCAGAGCACATACTTTGTACTTGCCCCACTGCAGACTGAAACCGGTTTTCAGATTTTGTCGAAGACGCACTCATACCATCTGACCTGAAAGATCACTCACCATTTGAACTAATCGACTTCATTGAAAAGTTGGGGTCATTTGGTCGAGTATGAATAGGTGTGATCCACAATTGCCATGGAAGGTCGAATAGACCCACTTACTTTCGACCTAACCCAACCTAACTTGGCTATGAAACTATCAACAAACTCAAATATTGTGTGTCAGCTACCACAATAGTACTACCCAACGATGGCTTCATCTAAAGGTGTGTTAATCCATGGCAAATAGATGTATAATTCTGAGACTATCAGTTGTTATCAACGAAATATTCGAGATACCAGGCGTCCTTCCGTAATAAAAAGCTACGGTAAGAAGAGGCTCTGTTGAAATTAACCTCCTTCGACATTTGTTTCTGGAACCCTCTGTGAAACTGAACCAAAAACTCTCACTTCGAGTCAACAGTTGAGATGGTCCTCGACTAATCTTAACTGACCTTCCTGTAATATTCAATCAAGAGGTTTGCTGTCATCTAATCCATGTTCCTGACAACACATTCAGGAAATTAGGTGGGGCAGTCAGGGAGCGACTCAGTCACCTATTTGAGAGCAGGAAAATTGATGAAGACGACAAGGCTGCTGACTCCCTTGCATAGGAGGGTGCTTCAAGTAGCTTCATCGGATCAGAACGTCCGATGAAGCTACGCACCAAATTTTTCAGCAGCACTAGAATTTGGTCCAGGAGAGAAAACCGACTAGTCCAGAGCAGGTCAGCAAACGCTCAAACAATGGCTCAACCACACCAGAGACAGAAAAAGCTCTGCATGGCTGAATTGAATGTGCTGTCAAGTACCTACAGCTGACTCACGGATACCTCAATATGAAAAGGTTACTGCGATCATTGAGGCGGGATTCTTACAGTTTGAATACTGGACCAACCCGACCGCTATCTTCTGATTTTTTCGTCAACTTTAATTTGTTCATTCGTTCTATCAACAGAATGAGTATGAAAAACACTATAGTTGATACTGTAGAATATTCTACTGAATGTATGGGTTACACCTAGGCACATAATAGCCTGTATTGTGCTTTTCCTTCAGAACAGTGGTATATTGAAACATGTACATTCTGATACTGAGTTTCATATTTATCAGAAGAGCTAATTTTTTATACTTGGGTGGAATAGAGGGACCCATGAAGTGAAAATGTAGTATAATGAAGAGGCAGAGGATAAGAGCATTGGTGTAAGATGTCGTAAAAAAGAAAAGAACGTTGAATTTTTCAGTATGAAGTTTTGTATGTGATTCATGTGGGAAAATGAAGAGTTATTATTGTTATCATGGTCATTTCTTTCACAGGAGATTGTGCTTATTGACATGCAAAATTGTTGAATCCTTCAAGTTGATGATGAATATAACATTTTTCCCTGTCAAAAATACTTAGAATTCACGTAGTGACTTATAGGGTAAACTAAAAAGTTTGCCTTCTCTACACATATATAAAAATTTTCATCACAATATTCATATTTTTCAGATTACGGAAGGTGAAAAAAAAAACAAAAAATGTCGAAAATGTTTTGTTTTTTGTTTAAATATAAAGGGTTTCTTATTGAGCGCTTCTTATCTTTAAATTCAAACAAAACAAAGTATGTACAACATATCATCGAAATTTTCATTTCGTTTGAAAGATCTATTGATGCCAATATGTAAGGAATATAACATCTTATAGACGTCTGCCATGGCTCTAGGTGGAGCGCATTTGAAACGTCCAATTTTCCATGACTCTGACGCATAAATTAAGCTAAATTTGACCCCATAATCATTCACAGCCGGTGAAAATCCAGCTATGAACAATAATTCCGAGATAAGTATACATTTCCATAATGATTATAATTGAATGAGTGCTCCAAATATTTCATTTCATGTCCGTAATGCGGTCTGTTCGTAGGAAGAGACATTGTATTCTTGACGTGTACTCACATTGTTCTAGAGTCCGTTAACCACGATTTATTCTTGCGTGAAATTCAACAGTTAGTCGTTCTGTAATAATAGGAATTATCTCTTAGCGATACCACCCAGAGATCAACGAACTCGTGATGAGATGCTTTCATGGTGCATGTTCTACTTGATCAGTGCAGTTTTTGTTGCTGTCTGGTATTACATTGAGAGTGGTATTTTTCTTAGGAGAGGTTACTTTTCAGTTCCAATTTTACCCATTAATTTTATTACATACAATGCGAAAACATGGAACTTGCAAATACCTCGGACTTTGATAAAACACTAAACTTGAATATGAAGAAATCAAAACACAACTGATTCAAAAAATCACACCATTCTATTAACCATATTGAAAATAAAACTGAACTCTAGAAACGTAACCAAAGCCATGAAAACATATGCAATGCTCCTGGCCACTAACTTCTTCGGAATAATTTCATAAACTACACCTCACGATTTGATTTCCACAAACTTTATTTAAACAACATATCACGACATGTTTTGCTATCACAGTAGCTTTTTGCCAGGAGTCCATAAATCTTCTTGCCATCCAAGTGTTCAATATTTGTTTAGCAAAGCCTTAATCTATGCCAATGACAGATTCTGGTCCAATGAAGCTACTTGCAGCACCCTCTTTTGCAATGGAATTGGCAACCTCAAGTGTGGCCAGGAATCCAGAACAGATACAATTTGTTAAGTCTTCCTATCGAGAAGAGTCGTTTTTGGCAATTTGCTACCAATTGAGACGTTGCTTGGTAGGAGTCAAGAGCTTCCAACGTCGCTTGACTTGTGTATGAGGTTGAATTCTACCAAGCTCTCCGAACACAATTCAATAGCATAGATTTCCGCTTAAAAACAGTCGAATAGGTCCCTAGGCATGTCGATATCTCTGTCCTGAGTCTACGACTGAAAACATCTACACCAGAACCTGAGGGTGTTTTTGATCCATATGTGAACCATTGCTGCCATTGATAGCTTCTTCTTCCGGAGGATCCAGTCCTTTCTACTCGGGAAAAGTACTGTATAAGGCAGTTCGTAGTTAACAGTTGGAGGTATGATGTCAGAGGCCATTTCCAGAATGTTGTGACCTCCAGTGTCAATCAGCAGTCTATTGTACTCTGCATTAGATTGATCCGTGCAATTGGCGATGTGCTCAAGTCTATAGGCGTTGGTAGTTTTTCATTTTCATCATAATTATTATTATTATCGTGCTTTCTTTCATTTCCATTCACTCACAGTTGTTAAATTCTGCATTGTATTCACTTTATCCTAAAATATCTATAGATATCGTGAAAATGTTGACTCAGACAAATTTAAATCAGTATTATTTGTTGGAAAACCGCAGGTCTGCAAAATTTCTCAGTTATTCCGAAAGGCATGCTTTTGAGGTTTATTGGCTCCTGTTCTTGAGAGAATTCATTGATACTTGAAGGAGAGTATGTATGTGAAACTCTAGATTCCTCGGAACATAATTTTGTTCCGTCGATTGAACAGAAACAGTGGCGCACTTGGGTAAAATCATTCATTCATTTCATCGTCTAGCTTTTTGAATCATCTAATGCGAAGTGTTTTGATAATGCACTTTGCAAATTTGTTACCAAAACTAGTGCTGGTGCACTACAAATGATTTGTGAATCAGAAGCAAGTGAAAAAGAAAAGAATCAACCCATATACGTAGTTATCTCATGATGACATCAATTTCAGGTGGAGATTACTTGTCATATTTCATGAAATATTACTGAGATAAAAGAGAAACGAAACCTTCTATGTTTTTCTACCTCTTGTATTCGTAACTAACGTTACTGAAGTTTCGTTCTTCAGAGACGTTGTCAAACGAATACAATAAACTCTGTTATGAACTTAACTGAACTGTTTTCGTAGATTATTGTTGGTACATATTTTGGGCCTTAGGATATTGTTGAAATTTCTTCTTTGTTAAACTTCACTTTGATTGAATTAATTATTCTTTTGCTGAATTAGGAATCTGGTTCGATAGATTCGTTATGGATAACTTTTGGTTCCTGTGTTGGTGTCCTAAGTTTCTTGAGTTGAGTTTCGTACTTTTGGTGTATGAAACTACTAATTCTAGACCTAACTTGGTCATGAAAGTGGTGATCATTGGAGTGCAATACCTTCAGATAATGTTACAGCATACTCTTTTTGAGAAATGTATTCTGCACTCTTCTTTCAGCCAGATCACTCATGCTTACATTATCGCCTTTTCTGCTGCTGGTGTTTTTGTCCTGGTTCTAATGGAGAATTCTGGGGTAATTTCTCTTCGTTCTGCCATGCTTGATGGTACTTCCTTTTCAGTTTGAAGTATGTGGCATGTCTAGCTGTACTTGCTTGATTCAATAAATCCATGGATGTATTCTTTTAAAAATGTCTTCATAGAACGAAAATGCAGTATTTACTTCAACATCCATCAATTCATTGACAATATCAATAACCGATTTCGCAGATCCTGATAAAACTGGGTGAGTTCATTAACAGTAACAAGGAAATTCTTTTCATGAAATAATAATGAGGATAACAACTTCAGTGGCGTCACGGTGGGTTACCTGATTGATATTATCACAAAAACCATTGTATGCCACTGTTTTTCTCCAAATATTCTGAAACGTCTTGGCAACATCCTGATCTCAAATGAAACTGTCTTCTAACATTATTCAACATATCAGGAGTGACCGACTTGATCGCAAGCGTTATTCGGCCTTTTAAGTCATTCAAATCTGAAGGTTTACTTTTGTAAACATTGCTCTTTACATATCCCCATGAAAATAAATCTAATGATGAAAGATCAGGTGATCGCGCTGGCCATTTAATCGATCTTCGCCTCCCTATCCACCGACTGGGACATGTTATATCGAGGTAATGCTGGACATTAACTTGATAATGTGGCGGTGCTGCATCCTGCTGAAGCCATATCGTATTCACTGGAACTTGAGGGTTTCCTGGATCAGGATATAAATTTGCTAAACTTGGAATGACATCATTGTGAAGTAGTGCTAAATATCTATCGCCATTCAAGTTGCCCCCAATGAAAAAGGGACCAATGATATGGTTTTCTACAATACCTGCCCATCATTAACCTTTTTAGGGTATTGCGTGTGTTCTTCTCTCATCCAGTGAGGATTTTCCGTTGACCAGTAGCGGCAATTTTGCCGATTAGCATAGCCGTTAAGAGACAAAGTACACTCATCAGAAAACATAACGTCTTCTAATTGGATGATATTGTTATCGAACATGTTCAACATTTGCTCACAAAATTAAGTTCTTCTATCAAAATCGACTTTCATGAGCTCCTGAGTAGGTATCATTTTATAGGGATGCATTTTATTTTCTTTTGATATGTTTACTATCGATGTATGTGCTATACATGTAGTGGATGCCTGTCCATTCGATGTATGTGGATTTTCCTCGAACTCAAGCTTCACATCTAATTTGAGTTCATCACTCATTGCATTGGCAGCTGCTTTTTTTTATCTGTCCCATATGACCGAACTCGCGAAACTGCTCCTCTATTTTGCTTATTGTTCCTTGAGATATGGGCGGTAAAGTAGAAAATTCCTTATGAAATAGGTGAGCTACTTCCTGTTGTGTTCGGGTTTTATCTCCGTAACCAATTATTTGTGAAATTGTTATTTTATGCATTTCCGTTAATATAACCATTCGTCAGACTTGAAGTTAACAAACTTTAAACTCAAATTAAAATACTGACAACTAATTTTGTATAATACAAAATAAGCAGACAAGGCGTTTTGAAGTAAAGTTGCCACGGAAATTATTTACAGTTTTTCAAAGGATATCATCTAAAAAAACATTGCTATGGTTTTTCTTACATTTTTATCATCAATACCTCAACATGAAATAAAATTTGATTATATTGCAATGAGTGTTGAGTGTATTCTATCAAATTTCGGTAACTTAATGATTATGATGTATTTCATTTAGACTGTTGCAATAAACTTGAAAGCAATAACATTTTTGAATAGAGAATGAAGAGACCTTTCAAACGATTCATCACAAGTCTATTCTTCCACCTGTTATTCGAGGAGGGTTGAAGGTAGGGGTAACATTTTTTCGTTGAAGTATGTCAAATTATAATTTAAAGTTGAAGTGTTTCGGGATTCTTAAAAAATATATACCGTAACCGAAATGATGATTTTATTCCATTTGGCTTTTACACACGATTTACGAATGTATATATACATATAGTAATTCTCTACAAATATTCGAGTTTATTAAGGGTTTTCATTGATGAATTAACATTTTTGAATAGATTTTTTCATTTTGATTTATTATTTTCATCATCATCATCAGAAATTACTGTGGTTGATTGTGAGGCCAAGACAATAGGCTAAAGGTATGAAAAATAAGATTCATTTGTTTTCGAATGAAATTTAGAAAGATATCTAGAAAAAACGGCATCGACTGTTCTTCCATAACTTGTGGTAGGCTCATTTTGGTTATTATTCATTTGTAGTTCTAATTTATCTTGTAGAAAGTTTACCAAAGATTGTCCATTTTCGGACGAGAAAGCAATATTGATATTTTCTGCTGAAATTAGTGGCAACGTATGATAATTTCCTCCTAA
Organism: Leptinotarsa lineolata; assembly: GCA_015342045.1. Lineage (NCBI taxonomy): Eukaryota > Metazoa > Arthropoda > Insecta > Coleoptera > Chrysomelidae > Leptinotarsa > Leptinotarsa lineolata. Next base: position 3,565 of record WOGR01007547.1, on the reverse strand, counting down.
TTCTTCAGAGCCTACTCGCACCTCTCTCCCTCTCTCTCTCATGCACTACAGTAATTTACATAACGTAACTCTCTCTCTCTCTTTCAATCTTTCATTTTCCTCTCAACTTCCGTTCGTCTCGCTCGATCACACTTGTTGTAACGCTCTCGTCATGCTTTCACCAGCTTACTCCCCAAGTCAAGCGCACGTAAATAAGTTTTGATTCGAAAATATCATTCCAGTTAGGTGAGAATATTTGGCATTACTCAGAAAAAAATTGTAAAATTTAAGCAAGCCTGAATTCCAATTTACCAATTTCCTGCTGACGTCAGAAATGTTCAATCCTAACACAAAACTATATTTTTTGCAAATTGTAATATAAACCATCGGATTACCAGTCTCACTTTGAATGTTATTGAAAATTTATCAACATGTACTGACAAAAACCCATGACGTCATAACATATTCGTTTCATGGCGAAATTATACCAGTTTCTCGAACATATATCTACAATCAACATGAGAATAGATTGCGATATTTTATATAACATCCAACTTTCTCGCTGTTTGAGTCAAACATAACTGGATTCAAAAATACCCACGAATTCGTTGTTTCCCAGCATCACATTCTCAACTGCAAATTAAAGTGAACGTCAGGACATTTTAATCTGAACAGATTATCAGAAAACTTGCGAATACTTTTCAAGAATCGGTCTGATTCTTCTCTTAAGTGGGCTTGAAATTATTCAGATTCAATCAGTGACCTGTACTAATGAGTAATTTTGAATACTCAAACTGTTTACATATTCAGTTTGTTAGTGAGAGGCATGAAAGTTAGAAGTGATTCGGGGTTCTGCGATTTTCCGCCGAGAAAAATAGATTGAAGAACTTGCATCGAAATTTTGACTAAAAAATGGAATTGAGTGCCCATGAATACTTGGAATGTTGACAGTGGCGTATGATAATTGTACCCTGAGTCAGAAAACTATGTACAACTGGTATATGCTTCTGAATGTCGCCCTGGACGCCCCAGCACATGAACAATCGATCAAAGTGTCGAGAAAGTGAAAAAAATTGTTATGCAGAATCGTCGTTCCAAAATTGCTGGATTTTGACCAAAAAACCGTCGCATCGCTCAGGAATTGTTGAATGATGTCAACGGTGTTGAGATAAAAACCGAGCTCAAGGACATACCAGAAAGTTAATCTTACTGGAGTTTTATGCCAACACCAAACCGTTATTTTCAACTCCTCGACACGTGTTTCGATCACTAAGTAATCATCTTCAAGAGGAAGATTCAACTTAATTTTAGATAAAAATGTTGTCCTATTCATGACTCAGATACTCACCTATGTTATTTACCTGCGTAACAGTGTTGCCAATCTAGCTGAAATATTATTTCAACAGGTTATACAGGGTGTACCATCTCAGACGAGCCACCCCGTATATTTATCATGCCATAGTGAGTAGAAAAATTTCTCGAAACACGTCGAATGATTTTGTTTGGGGGACATCTTTTGACGTATATTTCAGTCTTGAAAGAGCAACACCCTAATAGGAGGCACTTCAACCCCTCAAACTTGAATAGGGGAGAGAGGTTGAGTGATACTTCATTTGACATGTCTTGGAAGCCTCTTTACAATGGTGTATGAAAAACGTGAACTTGATGAACCGTTTTTGCCAAAAATCAATTTTGCATCTCGAATGAGCCACCTTGAATTATTTGATTATTTCTTCATGTACAAGCCCATTTTTACCAAGCCCTTTTTACAAACTTAAAAAATCTTCAAAAAATCACATTCTTGAAAAAGTTGAATTGTTTTATCATCATGCTTATAATCAAAAAAATCAAATCTGCGTGTTTAAATCAAATGTTCAAATCATCCTCTATTGACTTCCATACAATAATACAATCTTGACTGACAACCGTCTGTGACATGCTTCAGCATAATTGGAGTTATTTGACAAAGCTCATTCACAATTCTTTGGCGTAGTTCGTCCAAATTTTCAGGGCGAGTCACAAAAATCATGGACTTGAGATGTCCCCACAAGAAGTCCAGAGGGTTCAGGTCAGGAGATCGGGCGGGCCACTCCATAGGACCTCCAATCCAACGACCGGAGTATTTCAAATTGAGGTATTGGCGAACTGGTGCGGCGTAGTACGGAGGAGCTCCGTCTTGCTGGAAATGCAATTGTTGTTCAAGTAGTAGAAGATCGTTTCTAATTGTTCAGTTATTGATGGATCAATCGCATTTTCCAGCATTTCAAGATAACGTTCGCTAGTTAAATTACCAGGAATAAACAGAAGTCCAATTGAGTGGCTTCCCAAAATTCCTACCCGAACGTGAGCTTCTCAAAATATATGAGGATTTGTATCGCTCCAAATTCTACAATTATGTCGGTTATCCTCTCCATTGAGTAGAGAAGTGCATTCGTCAGAAAAGCAAACGTTGTACAAGAAATTTGGGTTATTGTTAATACGCTCGGCCATAATCTTAATCACTCATCAGATCGAAACTGGACTATGGATCCATTATATACAGGTTCTGAAGTCACTAGACAGTATACAAAACACAACCATTAGCCTAGCTACTGGAGCCTTCTGTACCAGCCCAAGCCCAAGGGTACTGTGTTTATCTGGAGAACCATTAAAACATACCAGAAGAAAGTACTCAAGCCTATCTTACGCTACAGCGATATCTTCAAATAAAAATAATCCTGTCGACAGCTACTGCTTCTCAGATTGCTTCACATCCACTTATGGAAGAATGAGAAACTTTGATTTACCCTTCTATGAAAGGATAAACAGATATCAGACTCTCTCAGCTCCATAATGAGCCTTTCCCAAATCTATAATCCTTCGAATGATAGAAATAGAACTCCAACAACTTCAAATGGGTAAAAAGAATAATATATTCCCATGCATTCCATCATACATCGGCATTGAGGGAAATGAAAAAACTGACCTACTTGCAAGAAATGCAACAAAGTGTGAAGTACCCCCCTGTACGAACATAATTATCCAATCTGGTTTCAAAAAAATTGTGAGAAACATTTTGATAAATAGCTGGCAACAACAATGGGTCAAAGCTGAAGGAAATAAAGCCGTTGGTAAAACAATGGAAATACATCCCAATGCCTAGGAAACATCATGTCATCCTCAGAAGACTACGTATAGGACACACAAGGCTTACCCATGGACATATCAAAGGCAAAACAGAAGAACCACACTGTGATATTTGCTAGACAAAAATTATTCATGGATGCGTATTATATTACCAACAAAGAGAGGACAATAACATCCCAGAGAATATCACCCAGATCTTAGGATAATGCAGCGCAGCCGAAAACGTGATGAACTTTTTAAAATAAACCAATCTTTCGAACAAAATTTAGTATCAGTATCAATGTATTCACTAAAGTAGAGTACTTTATTTGACCATTTTACATACAGTTGTACATTTATGATCAGGATGAAATATAAGTAAAAAATATAAAAGTATAAATAAAATCATAAATATAAAATCTTTGAAATATGTCGCTAAGATTAAAATGTAAGTATGTTGATTTAATGAGGCCTTTTCCCG